>BJCO01673546.1:0-10014 GCA_018326465.1 Flaveria floridana | reverse complement strand
AGCTTGAGGACTTCAATCTTGGAGTCTTGGCCGTGATTTTGAACATCAAAGGACCTCCTCTTGGTCGTTTTCTTGCTGGAAAAAGGTAGCAAATCACAGCTTCATATGGCTGTGATTTTATGTACATTTGTGTATTGTTCATAGCTTGTTTCATTCACATATATGATCCTTTTGTTTGGGTTTGTTTTTCCTTCTAAAATGAACATAAAGAACATGAAATTTTCAGCTTTAAAATCGGTTTTATAAGCTATACATCCGCTGCGTTTTCAGAAAGTTCAAAAGGTTAAACATGGATTTTGTGTTCTAGCAAACCCGTCACAGGAACGGCTAGGGTTAAGAATTCTTGAAGTGTTACATTTTTCCATGAATTAAGTGGTATTTATAGGTTACAGCTATCATTCGTACGACTGAGCCATGCCTATGGCTCAGTCATGCGACTGAGTCGTACGATTGATTCATTTGTATGACTGAGTCAGTCTTATGACTCAGTCATGCGATTGACTCAATCACCTGGTTCAGTCGTGCGACTGGCCCATTCGCATGGTCCAGTCGTGCGATTAAATCATGAGACTTAGTTAAACATATTCCTGAACCTTTAATGATACAGAACTATGTCTAACAACTGTAAACCTATATAACATGTTCATATAAGCGTGTAACAATCAATCATATTAATAGATATAACATTCAACAACCAATAGACATTCACAGAAGAGTTTTTCATTTCATATATCAAACATTATATAAGTGTTACAAAATGAAAGTCAACTACATTTGAGCTCACTAGAACTAGAACTAGGGACATGTGTACCAACAAGACTTATGAGTCATTCAAGGTTTTAGTTACTACACTGGAATCTCTGTATAAGTTGAAAGTGAGGAAGATTAGTTTAGATAACGGCACAAAGTTTAAGAATCAGGGGATGGGCGACTTTTGCTGAGAAAAGGATATTGTTCATTAATTTTCTTCCGTTTATACTCCACAGATAACGTAGTTACTGAACGTAAAAACTGAAGCTTGATTGAAACTGCAAGATCTATGTTGGCAGATTCAAAACTACCAGTTCAATTCTGGAATGAGAGAGTGGCTAATGCATGCTACACCCTTAATCGAGTACTTGTTGTCAAGCGCCATGGAAAAACTTGTTATGAGTTGCTTCAAAAACGTAAACTGAATCTAGAATATCTGGAACTGTTTGGAGCTCCTTGTATGTTGTTGAAGAAAACTCAGACAGGCAAGTTTAGTGAAAAGGCAGAGGAGGGCATTTTTCTTGGCTACAATATTCCTAACAAATGGGTTTACAACAACTCTACAGGTCAAGTTGAAGTGTGGTGCAATGTGGATGTTCAACGCCACACCACCCCTCCTGCAGGGAAAGGACCATCATCATTCTTTGATTATGATGGATTTTTCAAGTCCTTTAATCTGCCTCCTGAACATTCTAAAAAAGAAGTAATTACTCAAATGATGTATGATGTTCTTAATACTCCTGATCTGACTTCCTGCTCTACAGCACCAATCGATGGCGTTTTTGGGACTTCAGGAACTGACCAAGAAGCCAGTGACCACTCCTCAGACGATGAGGAATAGGTAAATGAAACTTCAAACAATGAGGAGCATGAGAACACTGATGAAAGTTCACCAGTGGGTGGAAATGATTCTGCGGAATCTTCAGGGATAAGTCAACTTATAGCCATAGAAGATGAACCATGATCACTAATTTGGAAAATGAAGTAGTTGTTCCTACAACTCTACTGACAAGGACTAGTGTAATCATCCCCCGGAAAACATTATCGGGGATCTTCTCTCTAGGGTACAAACAAGAAATCAGCTTTACACTCCAGACTATGTAGCGGTGATGGAAAAGGGATATGTTCATGATGGGGCGTATAAATGTTTTGTTTCTCAAATTAAGCCCAAGTATGTGAGTGATGCCTTGAAAGATGAGGCGTGGGTTAATGCGATGCACGAAGAACTTCTACAATTTAAGAAACTAGGTGTTTGGACACTAGTTGATAGACCGAAGGGTGCCAAAGTAATTGGAAAAAAATGGGTTCTCCATTGCAAGAAAGAGGATCAGGCGGTCATAATCAGAAACAAAGCACGGGTAGTGGTTCAGGGATTTAGACAAGTTGAAGGTGTTGACTACAATGAAGTATTTGCACCAGTGGCTAGAATGGAAGCAATCAGGATCTTCTTAGCCTATGCATCCCACATGAAAACCAAGGTCTACCAACTGGATGTGAAGAGTGCTTTTCTTTATGGGGACATCCATGAAATCGTATACGTGAGTCAACCCGAGGGATTTGAAGATCCTTATCAACGGGACAGGGTATATAAAGTAGACAAGGCTTTGTATGGGCTGCATCAAGCTCCTCAAGCCTAGCATGAGAAACTCTCCACATATTTGTTGAAACATGGTTTTCGTAGGGCAGTAATTTACTACATGTTGTTCATAAAAAAAAGATGGTGACTTGCTGATGGTTCAGATATACGTGGATAACATAATCTTTGGTTCCAAAAACAAAGACTTATGTAAAGAATTTGAAACAGTGATGAAAGCTGAATTCGAAATGAGTGCCATGGGAGAAATGAAGTTCTTTCTGGGTTTACAGGTGGATAAGACACCTACTGGCATTTTTCTGCATCAGACTAAATACATGGGAGACATATTGAGCCGTTTAGACATGGAGAATGCTACTATTTCTTGTACCCCTCTTGCCATGAATCACGATGTCACACCTGATGAAAACGGGGATCTGGTTGATGCCACCATGTATCAGGGAATGATTGGATCTTTTATGTATCTCACAGATTCTCGTCCGGATATCATGTATGCCATGTGTCTCTGCTCAAGATATCAGTCGAAACTGAACGTGAACCAACTTATTAGGGTAAAACGGATTTTTTGTTATCTGAAGAGTGCACCAACACTTGGGTTGTGGTATCCTCATAATGATGACTTTGAACTTACTACTTATAGTAACTCGAATTATGGAGGATGTAAGATGAACTATAAGTCAACATCTACGGGGTGTCAGTTCTTTGGAAGCGGTTAGTCACTTGGCAATGAAAGAAGCAGACATCCGTTGCTCTGTCAACATGTGAAGCTGAATATGTTGCTGCGGCAAACTGCTGTTCATAAATCATATGGATTCAACAGCAAATGCGGGACTACGTTTTGCAATTTACTAACACTCCTATTTTTATTGATAATTCTTCTGTCATTGCTGTCACTAAATATCCGGTCCAACATCCCAAAACTAAACACATCGGGATAAAATATCACTTTATACGTAACTGTTTTGAAAAATATTTAATCGATGTGATTAAAATTAACACGGACTTTCAAAGAGCCGACCTCTATACAAAAACTTTTGATAAACTGAGATTTTTTTATTTATTAAGGGTTAACGGCGTCAAAAAGAAAGATGATGTGATTCCGGAGGAATCAAGTTCATAGTTCGTTAGTCTTATCTTTTATTTTTATTTTCGTCTAATTTCAAATTTTCTTTTTAGTTCTATTTTTTATTTTCTATCTTTCAAAATTTCAAAATCACAAAAAAAAATTCTGTTTTAAAATTTTAGAGGGAGAATAATTTCTTAAAAAGGGGGGGGGGGATGGGCAGGTAAGCTGAAAGGCAAAGACAACAAACCAGAGAAATTGATTCATTACTATCAAAAATGATATTACACAGGCATCGAGTTGTTTGGTACACCTAAAAGATTTTCCTTTTTGTATTATTTAGATTATTTTAGTAAACACAAAAAAATATAAATCTAAGACGTCAAAGCCTAATAAGTTGAGAAATAATGGTAAGCTAGTCTGTTGCCGTGGTTACATAGAGAAAGCAGGTCTACAGGGTGCAAGTCCATTATATGATGTGTCGGTAGATTCAACACAATAGACAAGTAGACATCATTGGTGATTCACTTAGACTAAATCAATCATCAAGTTGTGGGTTCTCATCTTATCTCGGGTCTGCACAATCAATAAATTTCCAATAAGGGGTGAGGAGCAAATGAAATCCATAAATGTGTGCTAACGACCACAAATCTGAGCAATGAATATGAAAAATGTCATAAAGCTTCAAAATAAAAGATAAACATAATCAAGTTGATGACAAATGTCATTGTTGCGTTAAAAGGTCTTATCAAATTGCTCTAAAAAGAAGATAGGTCTTGCGCCTCTCTGCTGTGCGATGGCACTGACCTTAGGCATAGCATAACCTATATATTATAAGAATTCATTGTTGTTTGCGCCTCTCTGCTATGTGATGGCACTGACCTGAGGCATTGAATCTCTTTGAAATCTCTTAGAATAGTCTCTTCTTTACAAAAACACCTTATTTGAGGTGCAAAGCACTGATTTAAAGCTCTGGTTTTGTTTACCACTAGACCGCCCAAAAATCTCCTGAGGAAGGTTGATTACCATATAAGCATGGGATCCACAAATACTCGTTGATCTAATACACCTAACTTATCATCGATGTATGTCAAAAATCCATGTATGGATTTAAATTGACAAATATACTGAAAATCATCTTGGCTGCATTTCTCGATGTTCAAAATCAAAGTGTGCCGCGTAACAATTCTGGCATGATTTCCTGTTAGTGCCTTTGATTCTTGGATAAAAAGAAAAAAAGATTATGTTAATTGTATATACCAGTTTTTAGGTTATTGAAATATATACAGAGGGTCCCAAATAGTGGTGTTTTTATCTGTATGATTCCATATGAATCTTTCTCTAAATGAGGTTAATGCTCGAAGCTGTTCTGCTCAGGGGGAGAAAAAATCTAAATGATTTTAAAGTGTTTTCAACTCTCCTCAAATGAAAAATACAAAAATATGTTTTACTTCAGATTTACATTTCAAGTTTTTGCTGTTTTACCTATGTCTGAAATGTGTCAGTGTCGGACTAGGTGACAAGATCAAACCCAGAGAACATGACAAATGAACTAAATCAAAACCATGAAAAGCTTGGTTCTGAAAGATAAAAGGATCACGTATGAGGTGATCAATGTTTTAAACATAAAAGGGTCACGTCTGAGGTGATCAAAGGATAAAGAGGTCATGTCTGAGATGATCGATAGATAAGAAGGTTACGTTTGAGGTAACTATGTGCAAAACTGAGCCAACCTAAGTTAAATTCATGAGATTGGCCCAGTAGCATGAGTGGACCATACTATGGCCCACTCACACGATTAGATCATGAGGATGGCCCAAACGCATGTTTGGAAGGAGGAGTATAGACCAGTGGCACGATTGGAGAAAACAACTGGATCAATCGTGCGATTGGACTCCAGTTGCACGTCTGGACCATGCGTATGGTTCCAGTCGCACGACTGAAAGCAACGAGGGTATATAATGGGGCTCAATCGCTCCATTGTACTTCATTCTTCCAAAACTCTCTAAAAAAACTAGCGAGTGTGGGAGCCCTTTTCAATTTTTTTCGTGTGACCTTAGCATTTATCTTTGATTCTTAATCGTGTGTCGTGTGATTACAGGTACAACCGTAAAGAAATACAAGATTTCAAGTGTCAAAAATTGATCCGATACGCGTGTGTCATGCGATAAAGGCACCCGAGAATGAACTCATAAAATTGAACCCAAAATGAGCATTAAAGTGAAATTAAAGGACACCTATTGTTTTATCGGGTCAAGACACGTCTAAGGACACCAAACTTGTAATTCTTGATGACGATTTGAACCAAAATTAAAATTTTTGGGCTCAAACTGTCTGTATACGACTGGACATCATGATTAACTTCAATCGTACGATTGAACCATTCGTATTCGCATGATTCAATCGCACGATTGAACCAATCGGTCATCCAGTCGTATGACTGGCCCAATCTTATGTCAAATCGCACGACTAAACTCAGTCGAATGCTCAATCATGTGACGGAGTTCAATCGTACAGTCTAATCGTACGAATGGACCAGTAGCATGAGTTTGTTTGAAATTTAAAACTTTCTCATGTGGTGAACTGTACTAATATGGTTTTTGGGTGTTTGTGATTTATGATACAGTTAAAATGGCAGCAAGGTGGACGATGAACACAAAGCACAATATTTGTTCTTCTCTGAACACCCCTTCGAGAAATGCAGTTGAATTTGTCAGAATCATTAACTTCCTGAAAGGGTCTAGAATATTCAAGGCTATTTCAACAACCTGTACCCATTACAGATCTATGCAGCAAACTTTTTGGGAGAATACAATAGTAGATAGAAGTGTTGAGCCTTATAGGATTTGAAGCTCGATTTTTGGTGAAGCCATTGATGTAGGAGAGGATGATCTAAGACGAGTTCTTGAATTGGGAGAAGATGAGACACACCCAATCAAGCTACATCCACTAGTTATTCGTGGCTGCTTCCTGCGTATCAAATATGCTGGAGATATCAATGCTGGGGTATTGAACAAAAGCAATATATGTCCACCATTCAAGTATTTGGAACATGTCGTACTCAGATGCCTTGCTTCAAGACGTGGCGGTTTCAATGAGTTGAGTGATCAAATGCAAAATGCATTTGTGGCACTGGTTCTGAATCATCCTTTCAGCTTCTCGAGGATGTTCTTCAACTACATGAAGGAGAATATTGAGATGGAGGGAAAAGATAGTTTCTGCATGTATCCTCGTTTCCTACAGATGCTAATCAATAAAAAGCTGCCAAACTTGCCAAAGAATAAAGATGATGAAGTGATTCTTGAGGTTATGGATGATACTACCTTGGGAAGAATGAAGGTGTATAGAGGAAAACCACAGAAGCCCCCTATTAGAAGATTGTTTGGCCATTTGGCCAATGCTGATTATGTGGCGTCAGCGGGTGAAAAATTGCGTCACGATGGCAGTTACTCAGATGTGAAAAATGTGATTATCCCTGATGATCAGGATGTGATGATGATGATCAAGAAGAAGGTCACGGAGGTGGTGGAGACGCTCCGCATCAAACCAAAGTTGCTGAAACCTCCACAGTCGCTCCAATGTCTTAGCATGTAAGTTCTTCAGCTGCTGGAGGTTCTGGGCAATCATCAGTCGCCCTAGAAATACCAATTATTGATGATATAGAGAACTTTGATCTGAGAGATGAATCGGATGACACAGATGAGGAACCACTTGTTGAAATGGTTGGAAGAAAGTGGATTCCAACTGCCCGAGGAAAGGAAGTGGTTGGTGTACGTCAATCAAAGTCCAAAGGTTTGGATACCGAGGAGGGAGATCCAACTTACATTCCTAAGCAACCAAGCACCAAAGGTGAGATACCTTAAGAATAAAAGGTAATGGAGATGGAGATGGTGATGATGATGATGATGATGACTCTGATGATGATGGGTTAGATGATGAAGATGATGAGAATGTTGCTTATGGAAGTGATGAGGAAAAAGACAAAGATGAGAGTGATGATGAAGACCAAGAAGAAGGCGACTACAAAGCTTTTGCATCAACAAAATCAGAGAAAGAAAGGAGAACAAAGAAAAATCAAGACCAAGGAACCTCATCCTCTGCTCCACAAGAAAAGTACAATTAAGGCAAAGATACAAATAAATCACAACAGGTTGATAAATTCGATGTTGAACCTCTCCAGAAAGTGAAGACTCAGTTCACTATGATACTGGATTTACAGGGAATTGTTAGAAGGTCAGTCAGCTATGCACCTGAAGAGGGGGAGATTATTCATGATGTATCTGATGAGTAGCAAGCTGAGATGTTCAGATTAAATCCAGATGAAATTGTTCGAGATGCATCTGAAGTTGATGTTCTAAGTGATGAAGAACTTCAAGGTGTCGATGAAGTGGATATTGAAGATGTCACCTCTGAACATTATCCAAAATATACTAATGAAGATGTTGAAGAGTTACCAGATTTGGGAGAAATGTACGACAGTGAAACGTTTGATAAAGTAAATGAAAAGGTGCCAGAGAAAGAGACAACAGAAGAGTCCATTCAAGCCGAAGATGATGAAATTGAACAAAAGAAAGCTGAATGGTTCACTTGTATTGCCGAGATCAGAAATCAAAGAGAACCACCAAACTGAATGCCTACACAAAACTGTATAAAGTCAAATGGCATCAGAAGGTTTATGGAAAGATCATTAGCTGGGCTCATTTTGAAGATTAAACGTCTATGCTGTAAAGAGAAAAAAGGGGATAGAATACTACAAACATCCTCATGATTTGAAGACTCTTCCGGGTTATGAGCTGAATAGATTGGTCTGTCTAAATCGTTTGTATACTGATTCTAGACATATCTCCGGATGGTTTGAGAGAGCATTGAAGAAAGAATATCACACGAAATGGGTGAATTTCAAGCCTCAACAGCCTTGACGATTTATGAGTAAAACGGAGACTGATCCGATTTCTGGAAGACCAAAGGTTGTTCTCAAGTGGAAACCTCCGAAGACCATGATAAAGATTCCACTGAGAAAAATGCCATAAGATTTCTCGTCCTACTTTAAATGGTGGTACTATGATTGGAGAACTGGTGATGCAGTTATTATGTTGGATAGAAAAGGGAAGATAGAGACAATCAGGGTATTTGACCCTATGTGGCTAACCAACTTGTCGGAGGACGATGTCTATACACTATACAAGTGGCCACTGTTTTATGACACTCTGGACATCGTGCAAGCTTTATAGTTCTAGCATGTGATTAGAATTTGCTTTGCATTTGAAATTCATGCAGGAGTGTCCAAGGAAGAAAAGTATAAGAAGTTTGCTGAGTTTTTGAAGACTGTAAGACGTTAGAATGAACTAGGTCCAAGGGGGAGTTTGTTGATACATGTTGTCCCCAGTTCATTGTACTTGTTAATGTTTACATCTTTCAGTCTTAATGATATTGAATACAAGGGTATTTTGGTAATTTCATATGTGTTTGCATGTCTATTTACTATTATGTTTATTGTAATCCTATATCGCTTATATATACATGCTTGACTGAATAATATATATGTACTTCCAGGAGTCATTCACAGTAATGAGTTAGTAATGGCTCAGTAGTGTGTTTGACTTAGTCTTATGGTTATCCATGCTTATGGACCCGTAGCACGACTGAACCAGGCGATTGGCTTAATATTGACTCAGTTGTACGATTGAACTAAGATCACTCGTATGTATGGATCAATCGTATGACTTAGTCGCACGAGTGAACCATACGTATGGCTCAGTCATACAACTGTATACTGCAATCTATAAATACCACTTAATTCGTGAAAAAACAGGACACTTCAAGATTTTGCATACCCTAGCCATCCAGAGCGATTTCTAAAGTCATTTCAACTTCATAGTTCCTCCCGGATCGATTCCTACCTATTCTTAACGTTATTTAATCGTTAGATTGATCCGGGTTTGCGATCTCACTGATTGGATCGCCGCTCAAATAGGATTCCGCACTATTTGATTCGGTTTTACGTTGAATCTGTTAGTACTCTGTACATTCTCGGTCCTAACACAGATTTGAATTTAGATTGACTTTTGATGTTCACAAGGTAAGATATAAAATGTCACACCCCGGGCCCAGAGAGGCGGGACGTCACGATTAGTAAACAACAACCAAAATGCAGCGGAAACTAAATTACATTACAACTTTCAACATTTACATCAGATTATTGGCTCTGTTTCAATTCACAGGGTGCCTCAATCTACAGTCTATAGGTGTTATGATCAATCTTTTGGTAAAGGTTTCTTGATGCTTCGGTAACTAAAGCTTTTAGGTTCGACTTTTGTCTTCAACACCTACCCTCACTTCTTTCCTCGGATATAGGTGTCTTCTATAGCTCAACTATTCTCCCTAGCTGTACCTGAAGACATGCTCAAAAAGAAAATTGTGTCAACATAAAGTTGGTGAGTTCAAGTGGTTGAAGTTTCAAAACGATAAAAGGAACTCTTAGAGTCCACAAGTGGAGGTTTTAGAATCAAGTGTGATAGTTTCTGAAAGTCTCATTTGATGTTTAAAACATCATTTTTAGTATCAGTCATTGTGGGGTATCACAATCAACCCTGCACTTGGTCCCCGG
>BJCO01673544.1:0-10511 GCA_018326465.1 Flaveria floridana | reverse complement strand
CAGAAGGGGAAGGGAGGGGGGCTGCTGTCGTGATTTGAGGGGAATGGGGGCTAGGGTTTATTTTTTTTGTTATATTAATTAATCACATTTACATCTTTAACCCCTTTTAACTTGTATTTTATAAAAAATCAGCTTTTAACTTATTTTAAAAGCATTTTTAATCACTTAATAACTATATAAACTAATAATAACAATTATATATTTTATCTTTATAAAAACACACAACATACGAATTAACACACGCGTTTCCGCGTTACGCGATAAAATTCTCAAATAGTCTTTAAATCGCGTAAAAACATAAACATAACATAATAATCATCTTTTCAACTAGATTATTACTAAATTAACATTATTAATTATTTTTAAGTCACCAACATCAAACGATAACTAGTGTGTGCTTACGACACGTGTATGCAAAACTTAACGGAACTAACGGAGTTTGGTAACGGAAAATTACCGGATGTCACATTTGGAGTTCTCGCATCCTTGTACTTCTTGCATGAATTAAGTTTTTGCTTTTCACTTGATATTGTAATCCATAAAGACTTGGTCCTTACAATTCCCCCCTATGTATTATGATATCAAGTTATATTTGATTTCAGTCACTCTTCTTCATGAATTATCCTATCCTTGGGTATCTTTCACTTTAGTCTTCCCCCTCAGCTGTAACCGCCTCCTAATGTATAGCATTATCGAGGATATAACGTCTGAATCAATCTTGATTACTTACGACTTAATACGTATTAGGCATATGACAGAAAGATTCAACTTCCATTTTGGATTCCAAATAACCAGATTCTTCAATCTGATGACAAGCTTCTGTGATTGCGAACAAGATCACCTAAAATATTCTTCCCACTATGTAAGATGTAATAAGCCCACATTTTCAGAGCAAGTATACCAAACTGTGACACCTGGTCAAATCAGGTCAACGCTCGAACTTTATTTTAATAGTGAACTTGTGATTATCTAAGATTATTATTGTATCTGGATAATTAAGAAACCGTAAGTTCCGGTTTAACGAACATTATACTCAGTTAACCGTTGCACCTAATTATAAATAATAATACTAATAAGAAAATACCATTAGTAATAAAGATTAATAGTAGCAATTAATAATAATAATTAATAATAATAATATCAATTATGTAGATTTGGGTATTGTGTATGGATGACACCTACCCTTGCATAGTCCCTATAAATCACTACACCACCCAAATCCTTTCATTTTCCATCAAACTCTTCCACTCCCACACACCACCACCACACCATCGACCACCCTCATCCCACCACCCCGCCACCACCGCCGGCACCACCCACCGCCGCCTGCACCACCCGCCGCCGCCACCACGATCACCACCACCAACCACCGCTGCCACAACCATCACCACCAACCCACACCACCACCATGACCGCCACCCCCCTCTCTTTCTCTTCTCTCAACCGCAACCATCACCCCCCCTTTTCTTCTCTTCTCTCAACCGCAACCACCACCACCCATAGCTACCATCACCACCACCATACATCTCTCTTAACTTCTTTCCCTAGAAGAACTCTAGTTGGAACTTCAAATAGAACCCAAGTTATAATCATCATTCTTGCACTTGGTGTGTTTATAATCTTCTAGTTATTCAAGGTATTGTGTTAAGATTCTATTGTTTGTTCATGCATGTTGATCAAGATGAAAGATCTTGATGAACCATTGTTCACCCACTTAAAGGTTTCATAAAATTGATGTTTTTGATAAAAAAAGGTTTTGAAATGGTTGAAAAATCTGAAATTATGTTAGTGATAGTGTTAGTTTGATAAAATCATGTTAGTGGTATGATTTGGGATTGTAAGAATGTACATATATGTATGTATGTGTCGCGTATGTATGTATGTATATGAGAATTGGAGATTTAGTGGATTATGGCCTTTTAAGGAACAATTAGGAAGTATTATTGGATGGAAGATTGTTGTTGGATATGATGACATAGGAAGGTAACTAAGTTGAGACATTGGATGACATTACTAATCAAAAGATAAGTAGTGACCAAGTTAAAATGTAAGTATATAAAAAGAAAAAGATAGATACTTGGACATATTATAATGTTACAATTAAATAAAAGATTTGATAAACAATAAATCGGGAACTAGAATCATAAGTTAGACCATACATAAGACTAACGGGACATTATGACCAAGAGACTTGACTAAGATGGCATTGAGACATCAAGATGTTACTTTTGACCACACAAAACTAAAATAAAATAATATGTACCTTTTAAAAAAATAACGATGAATAAAAGATGTATATATATATATATATCTTAAATAAACAACTTCCAATTTAAAGTACTTAAAATTTATATGTTTCGTAAAAACAATGTATGTTTCTATTAATTAAATAAATAACAATAATTTTAAAAGTTTACTTTATAAAAAATATATATAAGAAGTTTTTGTATAAATTCTTTATTTTACAAAATTATTAATTAAAACCTTGAATAAATCTACATCAAACTAAAATAAATATATATATATATATTACAGGTTAGAAAAATTAAGATTTGTAACTTTAAAATAAATAGTTAAGAAATGTAAGAATAAGCATAAGGTTAATAGTAGGCTAATAATAAGTATTGGACGTCAATACGCTAGGGCTAGACATTAGCTTATAAGCCAATGTATTATAATTCGCATAATTTTCTAAAATAAATAAACTTTTACGAGAAATTGACCAAGATATCTTAATATGATATTTTATGCTCAAAAACAATTAAATAAGTAAGCAAGAATTATCGTATATTGACTTAGATACATATATTTAGCGTTTGACTAATCGGAGATTAGCATATTGGTTTTTCTTGATCGCACTCAAGGTGAGTTTTCAGCCCCGTTTTAAATACTATTTATTTAAAATTGTTTTGGGGGAAAAACATGATAAACTTTATATAATGGGTAAAACGGATTTAATATATGTTATGATGGTATAAGTTGGGTCAGCATTATAAATGTATAATGTTTGGCCCCTAAATCCCCCCATAATCATTAACCTCGGGGAGGCCACAAACTATATTAGTAGATCAATCGGTTTAGAAGGGCCCGCTCTCGCAAACAGTCGCTCTGGTCAGGTTGTAGCGAGATAATTTATATGTTTGGACTGTTGTGGGGCAACAACGTGTTTTTGGTTTGATTATGGAGTTATGACATAAATTAAGCATAGTACCTAGTTAGTCTATGTTAAGTATATTATATCATGTCACATCATCTTGTTTTAAAAATTAAATTGTTTATAAGACTTAAAACCTCGTCTGCTCACCAACATTATGTTGACAGTTACTTTTCATGCTTTTCAAGATTGTAGGTAACTCTTTATGGAATTTCTGGAATATGTCTTTGGAGGTTCAAATGTGTCGGTTGATGTCAGTAATGATAACCTAATAATGAATGTTGTTGTTGTTGACTAAACAATATGTTTGTATAATAAAATGTTTATCACTATGTTGTGTTAAGAAACGGTTAAAGAAAGGTTCCTTATTATTCAACTTGTAAACCATTCACGTTGGACTATAAACGTTAGATTAATTCCAACTTCCGTTATCACCATGTTACCGACCTTCCGCTGCGATTTTCGGGGTGTGACACAAACAATCTTGATTATTCACTTAATCAACCCGTTCGATCATTGTCCCCATCAGTAAGATAAGATAAGCCCAGATTGTCAAGTTTCAATTCACCAACGACCCGAATCAAATGTTGTAGATATAGAATCTTGAACTTGATCAAATATCATAAAAACCCCTTGTTTAAGTAACGTGGTGAAGTTTTTGCATGAGAAAATTTTCGTAAATGACGGTTACTGCTACGAAGATTTTGCATGAACTTTTCTCATGGAAAGTTCTCACATGAAAAGTTCTAACATGAAAAGTTCTCATATGGAAAGTTCTAACATAGAAAGTTTTTGCATGAAAGTTTTCACATGAAAAAGTTTTCTCATGAAAAAGTTTCGCAAAATACGGTTATTTTTGCCAAGTTCTCACACGATGCAGTTACTCTCACGAAAACTTCAACCAAAATTAACTTTTATGATTTTGAATCATTGCTACTGTCTGAAATCTTCATTTTCCACTAAAAGTTTAAGATACCGAGCGTAATGATATAACAAAGCCGATTTTATGTGTGTTCTCCCTCGATTTCACCCTCTTCTCCTTCGAAACCGGTCAAAACTTGATCTAAACCTTTAGATCTTCAACCTCCATGTTTAACATCTTAAACGGATGATCGCGGAATAAAAACCCATGTATTAAGAGCAACACCTTGCTTTGATACCAACTGTAAAGTCCTCGTCACGATCGATTCGATATATTGTTGCACTTGATAATCAAATTAAGACGGATGTGTGCGTATGTGATATCAACGAACATTAAACAAACTCAATTGAATATTATTAATCAAATTATTACAATATCAAAGGAGTATACATCATTTAAGCTCGATCCGCCCAAGGTGAGCTCCCCTCGGGTGGCCTATCACACACCTCTCTACTCTCTCAATCTCAGAGCATTTTTTTTACAAATGAACACACATACTGAATTACAAAGGAAAAACATCTATATATACCCTATGCAGATGTTTTTACGTGAGAACTCCAATCTTTCGCGCGATAAGTTCTTCATCAATAAATTTGGAGTTCTCGCATCCTTGTACTTCTCGTATGAATTAAGTTTTTTGCTTTTCACTTGATATTGTAATCCATAAAGACATGGTCCTTACAATATAAATATTAAAATACTAGTTCATTGTATGATTATGTTCAATCTCTCATCTTTAATGTTTATAATTTATGTTTGTGATAGTCCATATTTTGATGGTTCTTATGGCCAATATTGAGAAAACTTTTTCATAAATATCAAAAGTAATGTTAATTGTTGATAGTGAGACCCATAATAAGTATATAATATTATTGTTAATAATAGGAGGTATTTTTTTTCTTCTAACCATCACTTAACTGAGAAAATTAACGATCATCCAAGGTAAGACCAAGACCGGTTTTGATGGATGGTTGGGGGACTAATGGCTGATGGTCTTGTTTTCACTCAACGAGTTATTCGCCCTCAAAAAATACGTATTGATAGATGAGGTTCAACCTCACAGTTATGACGCACTTATTTTGTATCCCAGCTGAGGACTGGCAAAACTTGTCTTATCGTGTTTAACAGGTTAGAGATGACGCGCAAAACTCATGTATCAAACATGCAAAAGACTTGTTTAACTACTTATATATTATGCCTATAATTTTTTATATGTTTTTATTAACCAAGAATGTGAAATAATAGAGTCTACCCTTCAAATTTTAATTATTTTCAAAAATTCAAATTTTTTTTTATTAAACAGATTTAATTGTGTCATAAACAGATTGTGACCCGGCTGATGCTTTTACATCACCAGCAGTCACAACAAAGTGTCCAACGGTGTAAAAGGAAAAAAAAGAACAAGAACACGAGCACAAGCAACCACAAGATGGTGTAATCAAATTAGTAACAATACAACCCAAACCACCCAAAATGCCTAACCTTCACAACTAACTTTAGCTTCCACCACCCTAGAGCCTTATCCGAACCCCATACCCGAACTGCCGCGATGGTGTTGCCGAGTAACCTGAGCCCCAAAGAAAACACACAAACATTAAAATAAAAGTGATCATGAACCAAAATAACAACAAAAAAAGGAGAGTTTACGTGACGATGATGCGTAATTATGTTGTAGCAATAAAGGTGGATCCGTGCGGGGTCCGCATATATATACAACGCATGCTTCGGAAAAGAGTTTGAAAATATTGAGTTTCAAAGCACCACTATCGGACCATGAACCATCTGTATTTCTTCCTTTTTTGTTTTTTTTTGTTTGAAATTATTGAGTTTCAAAAACTCCAGAGAAAAGAAAAGAAAAAATAATAACAATGCCAAAATAACATAACTCTTTCGATCGGGTACTTTTTATTATAATAATAAAAACCGGTATATAAAATTTATTTTCTATCTTTCTCATCTAAAATAAAACATTTTAAAAAGATGTTTTCTTATTACTTGTTACGATGTTAAAAATGGCAATCAAATACTTTGACCACTTCTGTCTATTTATCAACACCTCTAGCTTTTGTTTTGATTCCATAATTATATGCCAATGACGTTCGGTTGGGTGATGGCGTCATTGTTTGCTATGGCTTGCCATAATTCCATCATTATCGAATGATTTAATGGGCTAAGGGATTATAGAGTTAGTGGCTACAAATTAAACCCAAAACGCCACAGCCCCCAAAGGTTCAATTGTGAACTCATGAACACCCACCTGCACCTGCCACCCTCTCACTTGCTCTACTGTTGACTTGCTACCATGAAGCCACTGACATTGAGTTTCTATTGTGAATTGTTCAAGTGTAAGGGTTTTATTGTTCAACTGAGTCTAGGGCTTTAATTGGGATTTTATGGTTTTTATTGTTCATGTTTGTTATGATTGATTGAATCTTGAATTCAAGAGTTGATCAAGAAATTGATTGAATGTTGGTATTATAATGAATTTAGGTTTATATGTCATGTGAAAGATGAAAACTATTAATTATTTTTTTCAAAGGAAAGGTTTTTGACGAAGAAAATGTTAATCCGAGTAAAGATAAACGATACAAAGCCTCAACTAGTGAGTCTCGACTCATGCCCCCCTATAACATGGTTCAAACTCTGTCATTACCTGTAACGCTTGGTTAAATTCATAACTGTTATATTTTGATGATCTAATTAATATCATTGCACTCCAGAAAACTAGCCAATTTCTATGAAAATTTAATGTCTTGCCTATATTGAAAAGAGTTTGAAGTTGTATTTTTGAAGTCTAGATTCCTGGTAACATGGGACCAATGGCATGCTTAATTTGAACATGTGAGTATTTTTGCGTATGGTCATAACAGAAAATAATCAAGGTGACTGCATTATTATCATTTTCAATGAGATGATTAAGAGCTACATAAAACTTATTAATCATGCATACAACAAATGCAAATTGGGCCGTCACATTTTGATATTGCTATGTATCCTTCTCTAGGCACGTGGTCTACGCATTGTTGATCACAATCTTCGTACGTGCAAAGGTGCGGTGAAAAATTAAAAACAGAAGATCTTAAATTTGGACCTGAAAACCAAAATAATAAAAACAAATGTCATCAATGTTAGTAAAAATGAATATTAAACAACCTTGTACGTCTTTAAAAAAATCTTTTCTTCACCATTTGAATATACAATGTACATATAATTGTTGTTAAACTTAATAACACTGTCAAGGTATATATTACATACCATTATGTTGACAAAATTCCTCTGGAGGGACAGCATCAATCCTAACAGCAGTAATGCTATTCATACAAATGAAAAACAACAGAAAAGAAAGAAGATTTTTCTTCATTGTAAAGTAATTAAAATTAGTGAGACTACAAAAATATTTTGAGTTGCTTTCAAGGTTAAATGCATAATATTTATACTTGGGTTTAAAGACATATTAATGTAGTATTAAAGAGCATTTATGTATCATACAAAACGTTTCATATTTTAATAAGTAGATACTAGTTTATTTTTTTTATATACTAACATACATAACGTTTCATATATAAATATTTAAATACTAGCTTGTTATTTATACGCACAAATTGTTTCATTAAATACTACATTGCATTACATGTGTTAAATAAATAACATATTAAATATAATAAATATATATTTTAATATAAAAAATGATTGAAATCACGTATGATTAATGAATATAAATAATAAAACAATGATATCAAGTTTTTAAACCATTTGTTTTAAAACTTTTTTGGTTTTTCTTAAAAACATTTTGTTTAAAAATAAATCGTTTAAGAAAATGACATTTTCAAAAATTCCCGTATATTTTCAAAAATTCCTTTATCGCAACTCTTAGTTTTTATTATTTTTAGTTTACAAAAATTTTACATTTTAAAAACATCAACTTCAAAATATTTCGTATTTGTAGAAAAGTTTGATGTTTTAAAAAACTTCTTATTTTATAAAAATTTGTTTCTTTATAAGAAACATTAATAAAAAGATCTATTTTTCAATTTATTAAAAAAATTATTTTAACCTAAAATATAATTAAATAGAGGTATTATTAAGTAATATAATTATTTAATAGAAGAGAGTAAAAAGAAAATTTGGCAAGGATAACGTAGAAAGATTAATTATACAAATGAATCAAGCCAAAAAAACATCCATAAGCAAAGGTAAGTGTTTCTTAGAGTGTATGTGTCATGTTGAGTTGTATCAATGAGTAGGGATGTCTTATAACAGTTAACTACATAGAAATAAAACCATTGATGTACTTCTATTATGGTGTTACGCATATCAATTTTACTAAAGGTTAACTTAATTTATAATATGAGTAAATATGAAGCGACAGTCAACAATATAGATTGAAAAAAGACCAAGCTTTTGTGACTTTATTTCCTATATTTTTCGAAAGTTAACATCTGGATAAAGGATTTAAGTGCTATTCTAATAACAAAAAAGAAAAGAAAAGAAAAGAAACAAGTAAAAAGATTTCTGGGAAGAACTTTATGTGAAACTATCAATTCTGATGTAGTAAGTTGTTTTCAGTAAGCAAATTATATGCTTCTAGATACTGAAGGTTCAATTTCCATATGACCATTTCTCTTGAAAATTTGTTTAGGAGTGCAAAGTGTGATGCGGTATTGGAAAAATTAAAGAATGTTTTTGGTTAAAACGGCAGTTTATTGAAGCTTTAGTTTGAAGTTGCAATGTTACATGCTGCTATTCCAAGCTTAACCTGGTATGATAATATTTTCTAATGTGTCAAGTGTGTAAGGTTAAAATTAGCTTAAAAGAAAAGAGGTCAATTAGGTTTAAAGTTCATGTAAAGTGTATATTTCATGCATAAAACATGGAGGAGGTTATTTTGTTTATAATCTATTATTGTTTCTCGTAATCAAATTGTCATACTACTTTTTTAATATTGTTTCTCGTAATCAAATTTATCATATTATTTTTTTATTATTGTTTCTCTATTCTAGAAGATGCTTTGCAAGCGAATTATGAAGATTAGAAATAACAGAACAAATGTCGTATACAAAAAAAAACATTACAGATTTGTTTACTGTAATTGTGTTTTCATTTTGTTGTTGTTGTATGTAATAACAATACTTTAGTTATGTTAATTTTTTATACACATTGTAGAATTATAAAATTAAATTGCACAATACCGTATAATACACGAGTCTATAATCTAGTATACATATATACATGTATATTGCCAAAACAACCTTATGACTTAAGTGCCATGACTTTATCAAGCTTATAACAACTTTTATAAATTTTTTTGGTATTTAAATGAATTTCGCTTTTAGTGTTATTCGACAATTTATTTTATAAAACAGCAGGATTTTTAAGTTTTACGTAAATCTTACAATCTTGAACTTTGCCATGCTATTTTTGCATTATTTAATTAGTGAAATATGATAACGAAGTTAATTCAAATTGATAATAATACATTAGATATTCTCAATTGCTTTGCTGTGCTTTTCTATCATTATTTCATTCGTTGCTTGTTGATTATAAATGCTTAGTTTTCAACTCAAGTTGGATTTTCATATTTCAACTAACCAATATATGATGTTGATTCTCTTAAGCTTGAATAACATTGGGTGAAAATGAACTGTGATAACTTAACTTGTCTTGACCCATAACTCGTTACACACCCTTAGCAAGATATAGTAAATATGCTATTTTGTAATTTAACAATGAAATCTGAAAAAAGGGCTTCAAAAACATATTTTGCTTTAGGCCCTTAAAATTAACACTTGAGGAAGCACTGTATGGAAGTGTTGAATGAGGTGGTATTCAATGCTAAAAATCTTTCCATGGAGGAAATAAAGTGTTTAAGTTACTTTTGGTGATGAATAGAACTAATTTAGATTCTCTTTACTCGGTGGATTGAAGAAACTTTAAATTGTAATGTATTATTTATCATTGCTTTGGTGAAGCTCTTGTATCACGTGGTAGGGTGTTGGCTAGCTCCTTGCTAATTTTAGGGGTGTTCAAAAATATCCGAATCCGAAACCGAATCCGAAATATCCGAAAATTCGAAATTCGGATATCCGAAATTTCGGATATCCGAAAATTCGGATATCCGAACTTCGGGTATCCGAAATTTCGGATTCGGATTCGGATAGTGATTTTCAGAATTTTCGGATATTTAGGATATCCGAAATATCCGAAATATCCAAAATATTTTTATAAAAATTTAAAAATATTAAATATTAGTTATATATTTCGGATATTTTTAGATATTTAGGACATTTTAATAAAAAAACTTCTAATATCCGATAAAAACTTTAATAAAAATTATTACATTTTTATAAAATTTATTAAATAATACAAAATTTCTTTGAATTCGGATATCCGAACGGATATCCGAATCCGAATCCGAAATTTCGGATATCCGAAATT
>BJCO01673542.1:0-24038 GCA_018326465.1 Flaveria floridana | reverse complement strand
TGTTAATATTTAATTGCATGATCATATCATCAATTAAATATTAATTGGTGTTTGCTAAGCTTGTTATTGGGTATAACCCGACTTGGATCATAATGTACTAACCGCATCAATATTCTACGTGTCTTGGGCATATAGAATCCTACACTTTTCACGTACATAAATATGAAATTCAGATTCACCAAGGCCCCGAAAGGGTTACTAATGAAATACAACATTTAGAAGTCCATTTACTCCGAAATTTAGACAAAAATGGAATTGTAAAGCTAGGATCTTGGGTTGAAACGGGTGATATTTTGGTAGGTAAATTAACACCCCAAATGGTGAAAGAATCATCATATGCCCTGGAAAATAGATTGTTACGAACCATACTTGGCATGCGGGTATATACTTCAAAAGAAACCTGTCTAAACTACCTATAGGCAGTAGAGGTCGGGTTATTGATGTGAGAAGGGTCCAGAGTTCTAAGACAGATGAGAAAAAGAAAACAGAAAGTATTCGTGTATATATTTTACAAAAACGTAAAATAAAATTAGGCGATAAGTAGCTGGAAGACATGTAAATAATGGTATCATTTCAAAAATTTTACCTAGACAAGATATGCCTTATATGCAAGATGGAAGACCTGTTGATATGGTCTTCAATCCATTAGGAGTCCCTTCGTAAATGAATGTAGGATAAATATTTGAATCTTCACTTGGGTTAGCGGGGGATTTACTAGACAGGCATTATCGAATAGCGCCTTTTGATGAGAGTGCAGGACCGTAGAAGGGTATGCACTTACAACACAACAACACAATGAGGAGAGTTCTTTAGAACACTTAACATATAAAATAGGGAACTGATAACTTATGTGAAGGATGCTAAGAACACAAGTAAAAGTGAGACAGAACTAGAGAGCTAACAACACAAGTATATGGTTTTCAAGAATGCTGTATATTGCTTCTCAAGTTCTTTTACAAAGTGTTACAAAGCATTATCTTTTTAGTTACAAATACTTGAGATACTTTATACTACATCCTAACAGGCGGCCATACTTTGAAGGCCAGCTGAATACATAAGACTAGACAGCAACAATATCTAATGTAGAGTCAAAAGGTAGATTGCCTTTTGACTAGTGACTATGACATGCCATAGCTTACATCCTAATATGTTATAAAAAGGATACAAGTACATAAAGTAGAAAGCTCAGACCCAAGACCTCAATGTACAGTTACCAAAAGCATGGACCTTTTCACCAACTCATGAAAGTTGGTGACCAAAATAGAACTATGCAGCAGAAAGGTGGTCTAGAAGATGTTCATAAAAGTCTTCGGAAGAAATCTGTCTTCACTCTTTCGCTTCGGAAGACTTTGTCTTTGAAGCTTCGGAAGACTTCACTTTTTGGCTTCAGAAGATGTTGGTCTTGGCTTCGGAAGATTATTCACTTAGAATGTTTTTCTAGTGCGAGGTGTAAAACTTCCGAAGCATTTTTACTTCAGTTCTTTAGAGCATGCATGCGGAGAGACTTCGGATGTTTTGTTGCATCAGACTTATATGAATCCTTACAAACTCCCCCTAGGATGATGCTACCAAGACATTTGAAGATCCTCAGCTGTTGATAGTCCTCATTATGATGATGACCATGCCCTTCTTCATTAGATGGTCAGGATCACTTAGACTCTCATAGTATCTTCTCATCTCAAAGAGATCATGCAGAGGTAGGTTGAATAGGTCTTGCCATGTGTAGACATCTTCACCACCTTGATCTCTGATCACATGCCATATTTCTGGATTAGTTGTGAAAGTCCAGGATAAGGTGGGTCTCTTAGATGCAAGAGGAGCCACTTGGATTGGAGTTGATTGGGCTGCCTCTTCATGCTCTTCCTCAGGTTAATCTGACTCATCCTGAGGTATAGAGGTGGATGATTTAGACTTCTTCTTCTCCTTTGACTTTGGTTTAGAAGCCATCCTCTTCTTCCTCTTTAATGACTTTAACTGAGAAGACTAGTCTGCAGCACCTTATTGATCAGTTTTATCTTGCTCAGTTGGGTGTTCCTCCCTTACAGGTTCAGAAGAAGAGGGTGTTTGACCCTACTGTGGATCAGAAGATGAAGCTTGCTGAGACTCAGCCGGAGGTCCAGGTTCTGTTGTCTCAGGTTGTTCAACCTTAACCTCCACTTCAGGAGGAGCTTGACTTGGAGGGGAGTGTAAGGCAATTAGCTCTCCACTTTTAATCTTCTGCTTGATTACGCTGATGTGCTCATCCATTGTGGATAGAGACATAGGGCCAAGTCTCCTTCCGGAGAATCCGTACAGCTTCAAGAAGCTTGTTTTCTTTTGTCTGTCAGCAGACTTCTTCATACTCTTCTGATGAGAGCTCTTGACTTTGTAGCCTCTTCCCTCATCTTTTTCTTTGTTGCCTTTTGTTCTTTGAGTACTTGAAGTTCAGCTGTTTGAGATATTCAAACTCAATGTACTCAAAGGACAAGGGAAGAAGTGCAGATGCCTGGTAGAAACCTGTGGCACTCGAATAGTTGATCATATTTTGCCTATCTATTTCTTTGGCTATCTGAGGTTCTTATGTAGATGCCACAGTCTCTTGCACGCGGCTTTCTTGAACTGGGAAGAGAGTGGGAACATGCTTGTATAATCTTTTCTATCTCTTCTCCTCCTTGATTTGGAGAAGTATCCTTGTATCCTCTGCTTCCTTCCTTTCTATTGACATTTCTATGTCAACCAGTTCATTAAGTTCCTCTAAAGGGAAAGATATGATCTCATCAATGTCATAGTTCTTGGTCTGCATGTAAGTAATCCTGACTGTCCACAACTCATCATCTTGAGTATTTGGTCTAGGGGCAACCCTGATTGCAGCTTGCATGAATCCTAAAGACCCAGAGGAACTTTCTCCCTTTAGCTTCCTTTTCCTCTCATTCTCCTCCTCCTCCTCAATCTTCTCAGGAGTTAGAATCCTTTTCCCTTTGTCACCTACAGACCTTTGTGACACAGGGTGGAGAGAGCTTTGGCCTTCATTGCTTGGTGGAGAGAGGTTGTGATACACCTTCGCCAGCAGGTGTTTCACTAAGGGAATGAATTGCTAAAATAGTTGTTGGTGTGGTAGGGCTCTCAGGCTCTATCACTGGGCCTTGAGTCAAGGTTTTCCCTTTGAAGCTAATCTTAGGGTCTGCCTCAACATCCAGTTGACCAATGATATTACCTAATTGCCTTTGCTTCCTTCTTAGACTGAACACTTCAGTAATTCTATCTTGAATCCTTTGTGACATCCTGTCAGCTTATCTAGATTTACTTGGGTTGACAAGTGGCATGTTGAGCAGGTTAAGACCTTCATAGTAATTCAAGGTCTGAAAATTGAATACCTCTTGCTGCCCTTGAACTCTTTGAAGAATGAGGGCTCTTCGATCAGGATCATATCTCCACCTAGTGATGTAGTTTGAAGTTCTTTAGGTTAGAGATGGCATAGCCCTTGGAATGCCTTCCTTAAAGAGACTCTAAATTAAGGAGTCTATAGAGTTCACTTCAATGTGAACTTGAGGAAGTTGCTGAGAAAGCATAATTGCAAGAGAGAATGGTGAGTCCTTGTAAGGCCCCGATTTCGGAGACCTCACATGTTGGTCAATCATAGCATTATACATATAAAATATTACACATTTTATGTATTATGCAACAGAAATATGTTAGAAAAAAAACATTCATTTCATTAATAAATATTGTTGTTGAGCAATACAACATTAGTCATTGGTTATAAAAAGATTATTTAATGGCATTACAAAACAACAATATCATAAAATAAGAATGGATGTCAGTCTTTCCCCGTCGAGTAGCTTCACCCTCGTGCCATCCTCAGCAATCATTACCGGCCAACTAAAAATACATAAAAGTCAGTGTTGTTGAGTGAGTTCTAGTTTTAAAAATGTTAAAATACCTTGAATAGCTTATATATGAAAATACTCTTTTCAATAAGATACATTCTTTACTTTTGTTCGTGAGTATTCATCATACATACAACAAGGTAATACCTTCTTTCATTCATTCATTACCATGCTCATTCTTTCATATTGTACTTTTATCATTATCTTTCACTTTCCTTCCGGACCAATGTTCAATACCCGAACATTGTGCACGAAGCTTGACCCAGTCACCTAGGGTATGCTACAAGGGTCCCTGTCAATCTCAATGATTGACCCTGTGTGCATCCTTTGGGGTAGCTAACCCGCATCACAGTTGAGCTAACGACGACATGATCGTGCACCTCCATTCATTTTGAATTGCAAGTCTTTCATTCTTTCATTTACGTTCCACTTTTCATCATCATTAATCTTTCACTTTATTAATGATAATACTTTATGCTTATGATGATAAACACACCACTTAAAGCGCAATCAATATGTCATAACATAAGGAACATAAGAACAAATCATATACATGCATAAAATAAGCATATAATTACCTCAAGTCAAACTAGTGTCAAAACCCTAAAATCATAGATTCCCAAAATTTCAGAAATAATTCTAATTGTTCTAGGCGCATGGGCACTATGCATGCGCATCAGCCCTGCTTAGGCGCATCATAACTATTTAGGCGCATGGCCCAACACTTAACTGATGTTCTACTAACTTAGGCGCATGAACTATTCAGCCAAATGAGCCTTCTCTTAGGCGCCTGAATAGAAGGTTGGGCGCATGAGTACTATTGTGGCGCCTGACCCCAACACTTAGGGAATCTGGCCAAATTTCTAGGCGCATGAAGTACTGTTCAGGCGCATGGACTACACTTGGTCATTCTAAGGCATGAACTTGGGCACATGGGGTACTGTTTGGGTGCATGACACACACTTAAACATTTCTAAGGCAATTTCAGGCGCATGAGCCTTATTTAGGCGCATGAACAACCTGTTTATCTTACTTCTCAATTATTTTTAGTCCCAAACATCATTCTAACCTATTCTAAGCTTAATAACACCATACTAAGCCTATACATCACAAAAACAACCATAAAACATCATCATACAAGCATGAAACATACGGGTATACATACAGAACAATTATAAATCATTTTAATACATTTTCAGCCCCAAACAAGTTGTAAAACATGTAAAACTGGGGTCTAGAACTCACCCCCACATCTTCCAAGCTCAACACCCTCAAAGCCGAGAATTCTTGATGTTGCTAACACCTAACACCAAGAACACACACAAACCCGAATACCAAACACATAAGAACGTGAACTCTCGGTTTCTTGGTCGAAGACATAACCAAAACCAAGCCAATTATACACAAAACACATACCTAATGCGAGTACAGCCTCTTCTCCTTCTTCTATCTGAGAGAACTTAAAACTTTTGATCGTCTTCTTTTTAGGTTCGAAAAAGCAGATGGGATGTGCAATATGGGCGGCCATTTCCCCATATATATTAAAATAATGGGTTTTTGTACTATTTTACACTTTAACCCCATAACTTTGGCTGTTTTTCCTTTTCTTCTAGATACTTCATTTCTCTCTTCCACGTTTATTTTCCTTTACTTGACTAAAAGTTTCAGGTGTTACAAGTCTACCCCCCTTAAAGAGGTTTCGTCCCTGAAACCTGTCACTCTTCGAATAGTTATGGGTAATGTTGCCTCATTTCTTCTTCCGTCTCCCACGTAGACTCATAACCCTTTCTGTGCTTCCACTGTACATGCACCAGTGGAACCACTTTATTCCTCAACCTTTTCTCCTTCTGATCTATGATTGCCACTGGTTGCTCTACATAATTAAGCCGTTCATCTACCTTAATATACTCCAGTGGTACAACCATGTCTTCATCAGCTAAGCACTTTCTCAGATGAGATACATGGAATATGGGATGAATTCCACTTAACTCATTTGGCAAATCAAGTCGCTAGGCCACCTCCCCTACTCGTGCGACGATTCGGAAAGGTCCTATGTATCTCGCGCTTAGCTTACCTCGTTTCCTGAATCGGATGATCCCTTTCCAATGTGAGACTTTCAACATGACTCTATCACCCATATTGTACTCAATCGCTCTCCGCCTTTTATCAGCGTACAACTTTTGTCTATCTTTCGCCGCCTTCATAAAGGCTTTGATCTTTTCTAACTTCTCAGTCGTAGCCTCGATCACCTAGACACCTCCTAGCTCCTTCTGCCCAATATCTCCCCAACATACGTGCGTCCTACATCTCCTACCATATAGCATCTCATATGGGGGCATACCAATACTGGCATGATAACTGTTGTTGTACGACAATTCTGCTAACGGTAACTGATCATCCCAACTTCCTCCAAAATCGATCACACATGCCTGGAGCATGTCCTCGAGCGTCTGAATCGTCCTCTCAGACTGACCATCTGTCTGAGGATAATAAGTCGTGCTAATGTGTAGCCTCGTCCCCATCATATCATGGAATCTCTTCCAAAACTTCAATGTGAATCGGGTGTCACGATTCGACATGATAGATATCGGCATGCCATGATGAGATACAATCTCCTTGATGAATAGATCCACCAGTCTTTCTGATGAGTACGTCTCATAGATCAATAGGAAGTGAGCACTCTTCGTCAGTTGATCAACTATCACCCAAATGGTATCGCATCCCCTCACCGTATGAGGTAGCTTAGTAATAAAATCCATGGTGATGTGCTCCCACTTCCACTCAGGTATATCTAATGGTTGGATCTCCCTGTACGGCTTCTGATGTTCTGCCTTCACTTGAAAGCAAGTACGGTAGTTACTCACATACTCCACCATATCGTGCTTCATGCCCGGTCATCAGTAGTCCTTCTTCATGTCTTGATATATCTTGGTAGTACCGGGATGAATGGATTATCGAGTCTTATGAGCTTCATCCATAATCCGCCCTCGTAAGTCTCCATAACGAGGGATCGACATCCGTCCAAAGCGGGTTCGAACTCCGTGAGTGTTTTCTCCCAACTCCGCGACTATACCTCTCATTCGTTCAGAGTTGAGGCGATCTTCTTTCAACGCCTCATTCTGAAACTCTTTGACCTGCGTCATCACGTCCGAGGTCATTACTAACTGATATGCCTTCACCTGAATCGGATCGAGCCTTTCCTTTCGGCTAAGGGCGTCGGCCACAACGCTGGCCTTGCTCGGATGGTAGTGGATCTCATAATCATAATCCTTGATCAACTCTTACCACCACCTCCTTTGCCTCATATTTAGATCCTTCTACTCAAAGAAGTACTTCAAGCTCTTGTGGTCGGTGAAGATTGTGCACTTTGTCCCGTATAGGTAGTGCCTCTAAATCTTCAATGCAAAGACCATAGCTGCTAACTCCAAATCATGTGTGGGATAGTTGGCTTCTTGGGTTTTTAGCTGTCGGGACGCATAGACTATTACCCTTCAACGTTTCATCAACACGCAACCTAGCCCAGAATAAGAAGCATCCAAATATACCACTAAGTCTTCACTCCCTTCAGGTAATGTCAAGACAGGAGCTTGAGTTAATCTCGCCTTTAACTCCTCAAAAGCATCCTCCTGTTCTCGACCCTAGAAAAACTTCACATCCTTGCGAGTCAATTTGCTCAAAGGTGAGGATATCTTGGAAAAGTCTTAGATGAATCTTCTGTAGTAGCCCGCCAAACCCAAGAAACTCCAAATCTCGGATGGCATCTTTGGAGACTTCCATTGCATCACCGCCTCAACCTTTGCCGGGTCCACTATGATTCCCTCAGCATTTACCACGTGACCCAGAAATTGCACCTTGTGCAACCACAAAGCACACTTAGAGAATTTAGCATACAACTTCTCTCTCCTAAGTGTCTCCAATACCTAACGTATGTGGCCGACATGTTCTTCCTCGCTCTTAGAAAAAATCAGGATATCATCAATAAACACGATCACTGATTTATCTAACATCGGCCGACACACTCGGTTCATCAAATCCATAAAGGCAGCTGGCGCGTTAGTTCGACCGAAAGACATAACAAGGAACTCATAGTGTCCATAACGCGTGCGAAAACCTACCTTAGGAATGTCCTGCTCCTTCACCTTCAATTGGTGGTAGCTAGATCGAAGATCTATCCTCAAAAACCAACTGGCACATTGGAGATGACCGAACAAGTCATCGGTCCTCAGTAACGGATACCGATTCTTCACCATCAACTTATTCAGCTCTCGGTAGTCGATGCACATCCACATGCTGCCATCTTTCTTCTTCAGAAACAAGACTGGAGCACCCCACGGAGAGATACTCGGTTGAATGAATCACTTATCCATCAACTCCTGCAATTGATCCATGAGTTCCTTTATCTCAGTCAGAGCTAATCGATACGGTTCTTTGACAACAGGTTGAGCACCGGGTATCAGATCAATCTGAAGTTCGATCTCGCGGTCCGGCAGCACAACTGTTAAGTCCTCTAGGAACATGTCTGGAAAGTCATATAACACTGGTACATCCAACAACTGTGGTACTGATGCGTCCACATCCTTCACGTAGGCCAGGTAGGCACTATACCAACGTCTCATGTACTTCCCTGCCACCACCATCGAAATCACCATTGGAACCATAGTAATGCAATCGTCGTAAACCGTCACCGAACTTCCATCGGGCGCAATCAGTCGAATCATCTTCTTATGACACATGATGTTCGCCTCATAGGCTGCTAACCAATCCATCCCTAGTACTACATCAAATCCGCCTAGGGGCATCACATGTAACTTAGCAGCAAACCTATGACCTTCTAATTCTATGGCACAGTCCTCTATCACTTCAGTAATTCTTGTGGACTTACCAATAGCAGTTTCTACATCAAATGGATCACTAATACTTCTACTAACAGATAACTTATCACAGAAAGTAGTAGAAATAAAACTCCTACTAGCGCCAGAGTCAAATAATATAGAGGTACAAATTTGATTTACTAGAAACATACATGACACGACATCGGGGTCCACTCTGGCTTCCTCCCTGGTCATCGTGAAGGCTCTAGCACTCGCCCTCTGTCCCCCTTCCTCTGGCTACTTCTTCTCCTTAGATCTCTCCGCCCTCGGCTTCTTGCAGTCCCTACTCTGTGGCCCTCCTCGCCGTAGGTAAAACACTTCGGCACCCTACAGTCTCTGGAAATGTGGCCAGGCCTTCCACATTTGAAGCACACATTAAGCCCCAACCTACACTCACCCGCATGCTCCGTCCCACACTTACCACACTTCCTCGGTCCCGAACTTGATGACGCCAACCTGTGGTCATCCACCCTCATCTTCTTGTTGTTTGGGATGAAACCACTATGCCCAAACCTCTTCCCACTCCATTTCTTATCACCGCCACCTGTCTTTTTCACTTCCACCACTGTCTCCTCCCGTTCATCATACAGCCAACCCGCCAGGTTTACAACCGATCAAAAAGTACACGGCCGGGTAGCAATCAGATGCCTGTGTATGTCAGCCGACAACCCCAGAATGTATCTCTTGATCTTCCTCGACACTGGAGTCCCCCTGATCCGACACCAGTCTCGCCATTTTGTTGAATTTGGTGGTGTACTGATGGTGGGTCATGGTTCCCGCCTTAAGTTGTAGGAGCTCCCTCTCGATCTTGTCGAGTTCCCGGTGAGGACAGTATTCTTTGATCACCAACTTCTTCAACTCCTTACATCATATCTTCCCGATGGCCCTGGCACCCTCAGCTTGGACAATATTGTCCTACCAACACAGTGCTGGGTCAGCAAAAGAGTGAGTGGCGAACTTCACCTTTTGGTCTTCGCGACACTCGCTGGTTTCCAACACTGCTTCCATCTCCCTCACCCAGCGGTGAGCGGCAGCAGCATTACCGTTGCCATCGAAGGTCGGGGGCCTACACCTCTGGAATGCCCCATAACTGTATCCCTTTGTCGTCACCCCCACTGAATCATCCTCCTCATCATCGGACAACACTGTTTCAGGCTCAGGTTGTTCCTCCTCCCCCTTTCTCTCCTTCCTTGTTGATCCTTTCTTATCCTCTTTATCCTTTCTCTCTTCAGTCCCTACCGCCCTGATAACTTCGGTCACCACAGACGGTAAGACTGTTTGCATGACCTGGAGCACCTCATCAGTAATCACCTCCCTAGTTGAGGCATTCAAACTAGGATCCTCATTATCCTCACTCCGGCCATGAACCTCAGGATTCTCATGAGTTGTCTTAGTAGCCCTAGCACCACTCCTGGTAACACGTGGCTCAGCACCACGTCCACCATGACCTCTGCCCCTAGAAGCCTTTGAAGATTTCCGTCCGGCCATCCTCTAACGCTATAAGATTTAAACACTAACATAGTCATTCAAGGAATAGCTTAGTTTATGTTAAGTATAGTAAGTTCCTAATTAAAGTAGCCACTTGCGATTAGCCACTTACTTTACTCTTCACACCCCAAGCATTTCCAATCCTGACTACATCAGTATCTAAATCTACTAAGAACATATAAGTCAAATAGCGCACGCATATAGTATTGGTTAATCTTTAAGAAAAGAAATACCTGATGGCATGTAGCTACTCGGGCTGACATCCCTCCATTCATCCCATTTTCAGTTTAAGTTTAGGTTTTTTTTGAAAATAATTACCTATTTCTCTTAAACTTTAGCTCTGATACCAACTTAAGGCTCCAATTCCGGAGGTCTCATATGTTGGCCAATCATAGCATTATACATATAAAACATTACACATTTTATGTATTAAGCAGCGGAAATACGTTAGCAAAAAAACATTCATTTCATTAAAAAATACTGTTGTTGAGCAATACAACATTAGTCATTGGTTACAAAAAGATTGTTTAATTGCATTACTAAACAATAATATCATAAAATAAGAATGGATGTCAGTCTTTCCCCGCCGAGTAGCTTCACCCTCTTGTCATCCTCAGCAATCATTACCTGTCAACTGAAAATGCATAAAAGTCAGCGTAGGTAAGTGAGTTCTAGTTTTAAAGACATTAAAATACCTTGAATAGCTTATATATGAAAATACTTTTTTCAATAAGATACATTCTTTACTTTCCTTCGTGAGCATTCATCACACATACAACAAGGTAATACCTTCTTTTATTCATTCATTACCATGCTCATTCTTTCGTTTCGTACTTTTATCATTATCTTTCACTTTCTTTCCGGACCAATGTGCAATACCCCGAACATTGTGCACGAAGCTGATGTTGGGCCTGAGGTCTATAAATAGACCCCGAACATTATGCATCAAGCTTGACCCAGTCACCTAGGGTATGCTACAAGGGTCCCTATCAATTTTAATGATTGACCCTGTGTGCATCCTTTGGGGTAGCTAACCCGCATCACAAATGAGCTAACGACAACATGGTCGTGCACCTCCATTCATTTTGCTTGTAAGTCTTTCATTCTTTCATTTATGTTCCACTTTTCATCATCGTTAATCTTTCACTTTATTAATGATAATACTTTACGTCTATGATGATAAACACACCACTTAAAGCCACACATCAATATGTCATAACATAAGGAATATAAGAACAAATCATATGCATGCATAAAATAAGCATATAATAACCTCAAGTCAAAATATCATCAAAACCCTAAAATTACAGATTCCTAAAATTTCAGAATTAATTCTAAGTGTTCTGGGCGTATGGGCACTATACAGGTGCATTAGCCCGGCTTAGGGACATTATAACTATTTGGGCGCATGGCCCAACACTTAACTGATTTTCTACTTTTCAGGTGCATGAGCCTGCTCTTAGGCACCTGAATAAAAGGTTGGGTGCATGAGTACTATTGGGGCACCTGACCCCAACACTTAGGCAATCCGGCCAAATTTTTAGGCGCAGGAAGAACTATTCAGGCGCATGGGGTACTGTTTTGGCGCATGACATACACTTAAACATTTCTAAGGCGATTTCAGGCGCACGAGCCTTATTTAGGCGCATGAATAACCAGTTTATCATTCTTCTCAATTATTTTTAGTCCCAAACATCATTCTAACCTGTTCTAAGCTTAATAATACCATATTAAGCCTATACATCACATAAAAAACTATAAAACATCATCATACAAGCATGAAACATATGGGTATACATACAGAACAATTATAAATCATTTTAATACATTTTCAGCCCCAAAGAAGTTGTAAAACATGTAAAACCGGGGTCTAGAACTCACCTCCATAGCTTCCAAGCTCAACACCCTCAAAGCCAAGAATTCTTGATGTTTCTAACACCTAACACCAAGAACACACACAAACCCAAACACGAAACACATAAGAACATGAACTCTCGGTTTCTTAGTCGAAGACATAACCAAAACCGAGCCAATTATACACAAAACACATACCTAATGCAAGTGCAGCCTCTTCTCCTTCTTCTATCCAAGAGAACTTCAAACTTTTGTTCTTCTTCTTTTTGGGTTCGAAAAAGCAGATGGGATGTGCAATATGGGCGGCCATTTCCCCATATATATTAAAATAATGGGTTGTTGTACTGTTTTACACTTTAACCCTAGAACTTTGGGTGCTTTTCCTTTTCTTCTAGATACTTTATTTCTCTCTTCCACGTTTATTTTCCTTTACTTGACTAAAATTTTCGGGTGTTACAGTCCTCAATGTCCATACTCCCTGAAGAACTCCCAGGTTCTGTGACTGTACTGACTTTCTCCCCCTTTTTGGTAGCATCACCCTCTTGCATAGGTGAGCTAGGAGTTAGGTCACATTGATTCTCAATTCTTAAGATAAAACTCTTCAGCATCTCAGGGGTCTTATCCTTAGTTCTAAGAAAGAAGCCAAGTGAATCTTGTAATGTCATCTGTGATCACCAAACAATAAGAGGTCCTTCCTAGACTCATTGCACTGTGGGGCCAAAGAGATCCATATTTAATAAGCGTAGGGGATTAGTGATGGAAGTTCTTTCCTTTGGCTTGTGAGATACCTTGTGTTGCTTCCCCTTCAGGCATGCAACACAGTGGTCATCACTTGTAAACTCTTTCTTTGGTATTCCAGTTACCAAATTATTCTTAATTAATTCATTCATGTTATTAAAGTTTACATGCCATATTCTTTTATGCCAGAGGAAAGATTCATCACTGTTTGCTTTCGATAGAAAGCATGAAACTTCTCCTGAGGGAGATTTTTCTTGCAAATCCATCTTGTACGTTCCCTTTCCTGGGGGCTCTGAACAGAATAACTCATGAGGAATGACCACCCCGGGCCAGAGAACAATGAACTCATGCTCAGTAAATAGCATGTTATGATTCTAATCACAAAATTAGGATATACTCAGAAGATTGTACCCAAGCTCCTTGACAAAGTTTACCTTCTCAATGCTGAGCTTACCATTTATGACCTTGCCCCTTCCAGTAATGTAACCCCCTGCATCTCCTCCAAAAGCAACTAGTCCTCCATCAATTCTTTCAAACTTTTAGAGTAGTGACCTATTGCCTGTCATGTGCCTGGAACAACCACTGTCAATGATCCATACATTTCTATTTGTTTTAAGCTGTTCCTACACAAAAGAGATGGTTAGTTACATTTGAAAACCCAAGCCTCATTGGGCTTGGGCTCATCAAAAGAAGTTGAAGACAATGCAATAGTAATTGATCCTATAGTCATGCTAGAGAGATCATTTACTGAAGTTGATGAAGAACTCTCAGCCACTTGGTCTTTCTTTGTCTTCCACACCACATTTGGAAGTTTAGACTTGACCTTCAATACTTCAGAAGTTTTGTTGACTTTGGAAGTTTTTATGACTGGACCTTCGGAAGATATTGCTTTCGCTGCAGCAAGCTTCAGTGCTTCGGAAGTATTCCTTTCTTATGTGACCAAATTTTCTTCCGAAGGCAAGTTTCCACTTGTCTTCTTCTTCATTTTGGAGCTTCTGAAGGAAAAAGATTTTCCTTCCAAAGCTTTCCTTTTCTTCTCCAAACTCTTAGAAGTTTCTTTCTTGGTAATATGGAGAGTACTCTTTGGATTGTAAACACAATCCTTAGCAAGATGAGAGGTACTCCCATACATAACACAGTCCATTTTCTTTCTTCTAGGAGTCTTCGTTTGTGAACAAGGCTGAACTTGATCACATTTCTTCTCCATTTTCATCTTTTCTGGTATGGCAATTCTTATGGGGATAGAACTACCTTTGGAGCTTGATGGTTCATGTTGTACAGCAGTGGTGCATAACTGATCAACCTTAACCACTTCAAATCCTGCAGAAATAAAGACTTGTTTTTATGCAGAGTTAAAGGTGGCCTTGATCTCTTGAGCCTTTTTAGACTTTCTTTTGTCCTTCCTGATCAAGTTTTTTCTTTTGGACTTGGTCATCCTAACAACTTTACTCTCCTCAGAGGGATGATGACCCTTCTTAGAATGCACTTCTTCACTCTTCTTAGAGACATTCTTCACCATCTCCTCTTCATCCTCTTCAGTCAAGGGGTCTATGAGCGGAAGCTCATCTTCACAAGTTCCATACCTAGGAGATCTTACAGACAAGATTGTGTGGGGAGGAGCTATCTCACTAGATCCCAGTCTCTGCTTATTTTGATAACAAACTTTTGCATGCAAGGATGAGGATATTATGTTTTTGAATGTCTCTTCTTCAAGAACACATTTTTCTGCCTTGGCTTTGCTGATCACAAGCTCAGCCTGGCATTCAGTTAACTTAGTTATGAGGTCTTTGATCCGAGTCCTGTAGTTTGTGTGCTCAAGTTTAAGAGCTGAAATGGTTTTCTCTATGTCCTCTATCTTAAGTTTATAATCATTTTCAGCTCTTTTAAAATCAGCTTTTAAGATATTTAAGGAGTCAATATCAGATCTCATTTCTAAGTTATAGGACCTGTGTCTATTAACTTTAGCAATACATTCTGGAGTACAAAGACGTTCCAATACCTTGGCTTCATCATGATCTGCCATGAGTGCTTGGTTTGGAGATGCATCCTCTACCTGAAAGCTCCAATCAAAGCCTCCTTCTTCAATAGCAACTGTAGCTTGCTGCTTTGGCTTATCATTCTGGGAAGCTCTCTCAGTGTAACTTGGTCTGGCTTGTGTTTGGCCACCATTTTTCCGTAGTGCCTTACACTCCCTTGCAAAGTGTCCCATCCGGTTACAGTTGTAACACATTACTTTGCACTTATCCAGACCAAACTTTCCAATGGCTTCATTGCTTGGAAACTTCCTCCCTGTCCTCTTGTAGAACTTCTTGGCTCTGTGAGTGAGAAGAGCCATTTGCTAAACTATCTCCATTTACTCCAGACCATCTGGATGGATACAATCCAAGTCTTTAAGGGTGAAGAGAAAGTTGCCTGTGATTTCATCAGTAGAGACAAAAGAATGAGAAGAGCTTGTCTCTTGGAAATGACTTCCTTGAGTATAGCTTTCGCTTGGAGTATCTGGGAAGGTGATGAAAGGACCCTTTTGTGAGTTGTCAGGGTAGCCTATGAGATGACGTTGTGGTTCAATGCCTTCCCTTTCAACCACATGGAGGGCTGAACTCAGTTGATTGCTTGAGTTACCAGATGAGTTTTGTCTATTCATCTCCATCTGGTATCCATTGACAATACCATATAACTCTATAAGAGTAAGAGTCTTAAGGTTCTTAGTCCTCTTGATAACAACACAATAATGTTTCCATTGTCTAGGAAGAGAGGACATAAACTTCCTTACAATGTCCCTGTTCTCAAGAGTTACTCCAACATCCATTAGAGTATCCACAATCTCAACATACCTAAAGTATTGTTGAGTCAAGGTCTCACCTACTTTGAAGATGAAGTTTTCAAACTGCTGCTTCAAGAGATCCTTCTTATTCTCCTTTGCTTCTTTGGACCCCTCAATAAGCTTAAGTGCTTCCCATAGTTCCTTGGCAGTTTTGCACTTCTTGAAGCCTCTATAGATGGAGTTTGGGAGAGCAGTTTGAAGGGCTGTCATGGCTTTTTGATGAATCTCTATTCTTTTTCTATCTTCTTTAGAATAATCAGCCACATCCTTTAGAATCATACCACCACCAGTAGCAGAAGTGGTGCTTGGTATGTAAGGTCCTTGAATGACAGAGTCCCACATCCGAGAGTCTTGAGACTTGATGAAGCCTTCCATTCTTTGACACCATGTATCAAAGTCTTCAGGAGTGATCAATGGAGACTTTGTCATAGTTCCAGTTTCCATATTAGCTTTAGTAATAGCTGCCATTTGAGTTGTTAAGTATTTTGTGTGTGTGAGGGATCTTAAGATGGTGAAATCTTATATCAAGAGCCTGGAATGCTCTGATACCAAATGCAGGACCGTAGAAGGGTATGCACTTATAACACAACAACACAATGAGGAGAGTTCTTTAGAACACTTAACAGATCAAATAGGGAACTGGTAACTTATATGAAAGATGCTAAGAACACAAGTAAAAGTGAGACAGAACTAGAGAGCTAACAACAAAAAGTATATGGTTTTCAAAATGTTGTATATTGTTTCTCAAGTTCTTTTACAAAGTGTTACAAAGTATTATCTTTTTAGTTACAAGTACTTGAGATACTTTATACTACATGCTAAAGCCGACCATACTTTGAAGGCCAGCTGGATATATAAGACTAGACAATAACAAAATCTAATGTAGAGTCAAAAGGCAGATTGCCTTTTGACTAGTGACCATGACATGCCATAGCTCACATCCTAATATATTACAAAAAGGATAAAAGTACATAAAGTAGAAAGCTCAGACCCAAGACCTCAATGTACAGTTACCAAAAGCATGGACCTTTTCACCAACTCATGAAAGTTGGTGACCAAAACAGAACTGTGCAGCGGAAAGGTGGTCCAGCTTTATGGTAAAGTACATCAGATAAAAGCATGTTCATAAAAGTCTTCGGAAGAAATCTATCTTCACTCTTTGGCTTCTGATGACTTTGTCTTTAAAGATTCGGAAGACTTCACTTTTTGGCTTCGGAAGATGTTGGTCTTGGCTTTGATTTTACACTTAGAATGTTTTTCTAGTGCAAGGTGTAAAACTTTCGAAGCATTTCTACTTTAGTTCCTTAGAGCATGCATGCAGAGAGACTTTGGAGGTTTTGGCTGCATCAGACTTATATGAATCCTTACAGAGAGATATGAATAAGAAGCTTTGAGAAAACTAGTGTTCTCTGAATTATATGAAGCTAGTAAGCAAACAACGAATCCATGGATATTTGAACCCAAGTCTCCAGGATAAAGCTGAATTTTTGGTGGAAGAACGGGGAATCCTTTTGAACAACCTATTATAATAGGAAATCCTTAAATCTTGAAATTAATTCATCAAGTTGATAATAAAATCCATGGGCGTTCCAGTGGGCATTATTCCTGGCTTACAGAACAACCCCTTAAAGGAAGGTCCAAGAAAGGGGGGGCAATAGGTAGGGGAAATGGAGGTTTGGGCTTTAGAGGGTTTTGGTGTTGCTTATATTTTACAAGAAATGCTTACTTACAAATCTGATCATATTAGAGCTCGCTAGAAAGTACTTGGGACTATAATTTTTGGAGGAAGAATACCGACTCGTACGGATGCTCCAGAATCTTTTTGGTTGTTCGTTCGAGAACTACGATCTTTAGGTTTGGAACTGAATTATTTTCTTGTGTCTGAGAAGACTTTTTAACATAATAGGAAGGAAACTTAATCGAAATGAAGTAGAAGTTTTCTTCTATGATCGATCGATATACACATCAACAACTCCGAATTGAATAACTATCTCCTCAAGAAATAAGTACTTGGTCCGAAAAAATCTTGCCTAATGGCAAGATAGTTGGAGAGGTGACAAAACCTTATACCTTTCATTATAAAACAAATAAACTAGAAAAAGATGGGTTATTTTGTGAAAGAATTTTTAGGCCTATCAAAAGTGTAATTTGTGCTTGTGGAAATTATCGAGTAATCGGAAATGAAGAGGAAGACCCATAATTTTGTGAACAATGTAGAGTCGAGTTTGTTGATTCTCAGATACAAAGATATCAAATGGGCTACATCAAACTCGCATACCCGGTAATGCATGCGTGGTATTTGAAATGTCTTCCTAGTTATATTGTGAATCTTTTAGATGAACCTCTTAACGAATTAAAAGACCTAGTATACTGCGGTGTGTGATTTGATCAAAATTCTGATTTTACAGATTCGAAATGAGAAACTGTCATCCCATTTAATCCAGTTGGGATGCTCTTATCTGACATGTTTCTTGGTAGGAGTAACATGAAGCTCAGAATTACGGAGGTATTCAAGACGCTCCCCAAAAACGGAATTCATCTATGGTCGATTTCATAAGAATTTACAGTTATACCTTATAAAAAACACTTTTTATTTTGTGGATCTAAACAGATCCTTTTTTTAAAAAGAAATTATGTTCAAGTAAGAAAATAGAAAAGATGTCATGGTTACAAGAGTCTATCTATCGCATATAGACTTTAAAGGCATCGTGGCCTTACCATCGAGGTGAAGTCGGGACCTAAAAGATCGAATGGAACAGTGCATAGACAAGTAAATTCCTTATGAATTCCAAGGTACTCTATTTAATCAACAATTACGGGATTCATCATTTGAGAGGAAGTAAACTAGTAGAGAATTTCACATTTCATTTATGTCATAATTGAATAAGAATTTATAAAATCTAAATAAAAAGAATAAGGAAGATAGAATCAATGAAGTTTTGTTTGATCTTCATTGGAAACTTGAGTAAGGAGTAGATCTTTTTGGAGTTTTCTAGAATCTAAAAGTGAGAACTCCTTTCTTTTTCTTTTTTTCTTTATTTGACCTACTTTAGGCGGATGAAAGAAAACTTTCACGTCCGATTTTGAGGGGGGGATCCTAGACCAATTTTTATTTGCTAGTCCCATAGATAAAAAAACTTGGTTTTTTATGATTATAGGGTTTATTGGAATATGAAATTCAACCCTAGAAATACACGATCCCAATTTGTTTACTACCTGGAGCTTCGATACATTTTGAAATTGAGAGATGTCTACCGGAGGAGGTTCTATCAGATAACAATTAGCCAATCTGGATTCACGAATGATTATAGATTCTTCATTGGTAGAATGGAATGAATTGGAGGAAGAAGAACCCATAGGAAATGAATGGGAAGAACAAAAAGTTGGAAGAAGAAAAGATTCTTTGCTTTGACACATGGAATTGGCTAAGCAATTTATTCGAATAGTTATAGAACCAAAATGGATGGTTTTGTGTCTATTACCAGTTCTTCCACCTGAGTTGAGACCAATCTATCATATAGATGAGGATAAACTAGTGACCTCGAATATTAATGAAATCTATAGAAGAATTATCTATCGGAATAATACCCTTACAGATCTATTAACAAGAAGTATAGCTACGCCATGTTGGACTCGGTCTGTCCAAGACACATATTAAGTTGATGTGGCTAGTACGTTATATTCAAGGCAGGTCATACCTAAAAACAAGATAGACAAAAACCTACAATATTTTTTTTATGATATGATAAAATGAATAAATATTAACACTTAGAGTATTTAGAAATTGGGTTTATAAATATTGCACTTGTAAAGTAAATGAATTATATATGGATAATTTATATTCAAAGAGAATATTCTACATTGTTATTTAAATGGTTGAATAACAATGCATATTGGCTTATAACATGTTGTATGTCATATATATATATATTATGTTGTGTTATATTCTATTTATTGTGTGTGACATAATTAATAGGAAAAAAATAAAAGAAGTTTAAAATTGAGTGGGAAAGAGACACAAAGGGGCCAGCCCCTTCAATGTCTCTCTCTCTCGCTCTCTCTCTCTCTCTAAGTCTTTTACAAGTTTCTATGACATGCATTCAAAGATATTAGTCATAGGGTGTGTGTACACATAAAGTTTATCACACTGCACTCCATAGAATACATACAACCAAGAGAAAAGTGCAAAATTTTGACTCTTCTTCTTCTTCATCTTTTTCAGCCAAGAACAAAGAAGGAGAGAAAGTTCCTTTCAAGTGTTGAAATTCCAAGCACAAGGGTGGTTTTTTTGGAAGCTTTTAGGGTAGACTTGCTTGAGGCTTTCTTCCTTGGATGCTTGCATTCTACTTTCATCTTCCACAAGTTCTTTAGAAGAGGTTGCTTCCTTAAACCACTCTAATGGTTGTTTTTGTAAGCATGTACTTCACATATCGATCCTTATTGGGTTTTACATACATATATAATCTTTCTTGAAGAAGTTTTAAAACTATTTGGCCGCTGCGTTTTTCATTTTATTTGGATAAAATGATTTTGAGAAACTTGTTAAAACCTAACAATGGCATCAAGAGCCAGTTATATGGATACATGCTTCTATAGAACCAAAAAATTCGGGTTTTGGGTGTTAAATCACCAAATGCCCGAAAGTTTTGGTCTTGTTTCCCCTTGGTTTTTTGAGATTTATCTTTACATGTATATTTCAATCTTTAAGAATTATATCATTTGGATGATTTAGTTGTTTGGACAATAACCACCATTTTCGGTTTGTACTATCTATGACTGAAAATTTATGGTTAAAAGGGGAAACATTTTGGATTCTTTTTCTTGCATATTTGGATATGTATTTTTATGTTCATAACCTAGCCATGACATGGTTTTGATGTGTTGAAATTTGTGTTTCCGATTTGTGTTTAATTATTTAAAAGGTTGTAATAATTAAATGTATTTGTTCTTCTTTTGGGCTATGTAATTTATTTATTTCATTTAGTATGTAATATAAATAGGTTAGTTGTATTTTATTTTACTAGAAAAATGTATTTAACGTATATAGAAGATGCAACAAAGTGGGTTTTTGGTTTGGGCCAATTTTAAGCTCAAAGAGCCTCATAGCTCTTAATGGGATTTAAGCCCAATAACCAAAAACACATAATGGCGGTCCAAAGGAATTTGGAGCAGAAGTTAGAGCACATTTAAAAGTCCAAAGAAAGTGGAAGAATCACAACACAAAGTGGACACTTGAAGCATTTGCATGTGGGATCAAGTGGGAGTTCAGCGACACATCTCATGTGTCTTTCTTTACCCTTAGTAAAGACCTCGTGAGCACACTTGTTTCGGTCAACAGGTGGTCTCAAATTAGTTGCTATGGTTATGAACCTTTTGTTATGTGTTATGGTTGTGTGGTTGATTTACTTTTATTGTTTATATGACATTTAGATATGCATAGTTAACAACTAAATATCCACAACAAGCATAAAATTTGTTCTTTTGAAATCATTAACATGGGTAATAAAATTGTTTTATTAAAGGTTAATATTTTCACAATAAAATTGGGTTTTATTAAACAACCTTGAAAATTAGTTTCACTAAAGTACCATGCAAATATAAGATACGTAATGTTTTCCAACTAGGATTATCAAAACTATAAAAACTCTTTTAAAAAAAGAAATAAGTTAAACAACATCCTTTTCTGCTGTAATAACACATCCTCGACCCCAAGATGAGTTAAAGACTTGTGCCAAATATTTAAGTGGATATTTTTTTTCTACGTCATGCGCCTGAACAGTACCTATGCGCCTGAACAGTGTCCATGCGCCCGAATAGTGCCCATACGCCTGAACAGTGCCTATGCGCCTGAACAATGCCCATGCGACTAAGTCTTGGGCCTTTCAGCGGTGCTCATGCGCCCATACAACTGTCATGCGCCTAAGTCCTAGACGTCCAAACAGTTGTCATGCGCCTAGATAGTGGTAATGCGCCTAGAGTTTTACTTATGTAATCGTGTGTATAATCGACTTCTGATTATTTTTCCACACTTATTTTACATCCAATATTGATATTTAACAATGTAAAAACTTTTATTCCTGTATAGAAACTATCTTTTGTGCGATTATTTGAGGCAATTTTGGATATATAAGTTTTCAATACTTAGATATATTCGAGCGTGGTGTGCCCGTGCACACCCACGGCTCAAGAAAATAATAATAATAAAATACAAATGAAACAAATAAAAATATATTATTCTGCATGGCCGCCCATAACCCATCAACAAAATACAATTCACGAAATCCCAAAAACCACTCCAACACTCCACCCTTCTCGTTTCCTTTTTCCATACATGCAAAATCCTTTCACTTCATTTTTATATATCTCTCTCTATCTCTTTCACTCGATTTTTTTCTCTCAAAAGAGAAAACACACATACATAACATTCTAACCCTTGCTTATTTCAACAACGATTCCGAAGAACAATAACATTCCAGCCCCACTTCCAAGATCTTTTGCTAATTCTAGCCTTTTAACCGGTCATTAAGTAAGTGTCAATGAACTCCCATCCATCGAATCCTATTATTTACACTCGTATCTCGTTGTAAACACTATTCCTAATGTTCTAACAGAACACTCACGGCTATAACCTCATTCTTGTGGGATTCCAACATCACAAGTACTCTTCCTTGTAAGCCTGTGAGCCTAAGGGTCGATATACAAGGATTTTACCTTGTAAATCCTCATTTTATGTGTTCTAGTAACATTTAACCATATGTTTTTATTCCTGAAGCTTGAAATCTTCCTAGAACAGCGAAACTAACATACAAACATGCTAGGTTTGAGGTTATAAATGATATAATGATGATAGAAATTCAAATATGATAGTTACACTAGTGTAAATGGTGTGAAACACCCGATTGTAGCTATGTTTATGTAAAACCGAGGACTAAGATTTACATATCAGAAAGTTTGAGACTTAGAATGCTTGAAAAATACGAGTTTGTTGGCTGGGAAAATTTAGTAAGAGGTGGTATGTTTATGATACATTAGTTCGGAGGCCCGAAATATGGAAATAATCTAACAAATGGGCCATAACATGAACAACTTAGGATCTAATAATATTCAGTCCTTAAAATGATTATTTTAGTAGTAGAAATCTAATTTGGTGAATTTTTGGGTTAATATGTAATTTCTATGAATTTACCTAACTAAAGTGAATGTAAATAGGAAAAATTAGATAAAGTCTTAAAAATAAACGAGGAGCCAAAAATCTATGAAAATCACATTATTTAAGGAAGATATAGAAATTTGAGTGGTAATTTGGTTAAAATTAGAAGATTCAAAACTAGACGTTTGGAATTGTAGGTTTTATCGAAACCGGTAACTAGAAACGTGTGTTCTAAAACTTCACTAAGTAAGAACTGAAATTTTAAGGTTTCTAAAAGGCTCAAATAGGCTATAAAAGGCTTAAGAAAATATTAGGGGTCAAAATTGTAAAGAGACAAGATTTAGGGTAGAAATTGTAAATTTTGAAACTTGAGGGGCCAAAAGTGTAAATTATGCATTCTAATCAAATTTCAGAAACCAAGTGACCAGAAACCAAGTGACCAGAAACCATATTTAACATATTAGAATACTAACAAATCTCTAAGGACCATAAAACTTGTTATACGCACGTCAAACCGTAACTTTTCTAAAAGGAAAACTTTTAACGCAAACCTTTAAGAAACAAAGTCATGTATGCCTTTAATTGTGACCACTCGTAATTTTTATTTAACAATTGTTATCGTAGTTATCTCTTGTAAGAGTATTGGTTGATCACGAGGATTCATTTGTAAAATTTTGAGGTAATTAAATGTCGGATAATTATTAATAATAATGTAACACCCGGATATTTTCCTTGAAGCCGACGAACGAAGAAAAAGATAAAGTCCTAAGTCGGGGGACCAAACTTGCCAAAACGCGAGAAAGTTCGGAAGAGAAGGAGAATAAGAGGGGAGGGCAGCCCACACCCTCCCCACATCTCCAAAATTCTGCAATATAGAGAGAAAGAAGAGAGAAAAGGGAGAAAAGAAGAGAAAGGCTTGGTTCGAGTGGGTTCGAGCTTGAAAATCGTCGTGTAGCGGGTCTAGACGAAGCCCTTCTTCTTCTTGTAGTTTGTGTGAGTTCTAGGACCCCTATTTTACTCATTTTCAACCGATTTGGGGCTGGAACACATAGTAAACCTGTTTTTGTATGTGTGTGTGTTTGACCCATTTGGGGGTGTTTGTGTGTGATGCGTTTGGAGGTTGTTTACGGGCTTGTGTGTGCTTGAATGGTGTTGTAGTATGCATTCATAAGGTTTAGGATGGTTGATTTGGGCTTAGAATGGGTTTGGATGAGCTTGGAGGTCGAAAATGGCAGATTAGGTTCAGG
>BJCO01673541.1:0-13162 GCA_018326465.1 Flaveria floridana | reverse complement strand
GTTTTATATTTGTAATGTTGATAATGTTAATTGTATATGTTTGATAACAACTGATTTTTACGATTAGGTTAATCATGTGATAAAATAACAACCAACTTGTTTAATAAATAATTAAACACAAAAATTACTTGTAATATGATAAATTAATAATAAACACAAAACACAAACACGTATGTTACGATTAGGTTAACCGTGTGATAAAATAAAAATAAAAACAAACTAGTATGATTACTCAGATTTAAAAAATATATACAATATGTCTGTATAATGACAACCGATTTTTATAAACTCGTAAACAAATTAAACACAAAACCGTCACATTAATAATAAATAAATACTTGTAATAAGATAAATTATTAATAAACACAAAACACAAACTTGTGAGTTACGATTAGATTAAACGAGTAATAAAATTAAAATAAAAACAAACTGATATGATTAAAAAAATATAAAAAATATAGGCAATATGTCACGGTTTGGCCAAACCGTGACATATAGCCTCTTAACCCTACCTGCGCACAATCAATTCCCCCATTAATTACATACCCAATCATTGCAACGGATCCCCAGATCTAACTGTCACGGTTAGGCCCCACCGTGACAGTTAGGTCTCACACCCGATTGAACGGTCACGGGGAGCACTAACAGTGACCGTTTGAATCGGTTTTTCACAGGAAAATGCGGTGTGTGCAGAATTCCCCGTTTCTTTAACATGCACTGGTAAAATTAACTTTGACGTACAAAATAGAAAGAATGATGATTGGTGATAACATAATCTACTAATCAGATGATCATTCAATCATCAATCAATTTTTTACTACTCTTGGTTGATTAACCATATATTATGTATCTTATACCTTTACGAATTCAAGTTATGTAAGGTATATGTATTACGAAAAAGAGATGAGGCCATGAGTAATAATAAAATGAAGCTAACTATTTTTTAGTCTCTTTGTGTGTCCAGTTGTTTAAATCCTAATTATAGTTGTTGGAACTTATATTATATATATAATTTCACAAGGAATTAGCATCTACTAATACATTATTGGTACCTAATAATATGGAAGTTAATGATTTAACTCAATCAAGTTCCTAACTAATATATGCTAGTCCCTTTTGCCGTCGATATCACGATTGAACCCAAAGCATTAGAACTGTCATCATTCAAATTTTTTCCGTTAAATATAGAAATTAAGCATTTAATACAAACCACATAATCTTACTTTTAATAAAGTGGCAAACAATATAAATGCAATGACAAGACAAATGTAGATTAGTTACATGTAATCCGTATACTTTCAAGTTATGATTTTTTTTTCTTTTATGACGAGCCTCCCTCCCAAGTTATAGTTTAAATATGAGAGTTTTAGAGAGTGTTTGACTCTTATTACTAGCTGCTAACTCAAGTTGTATCATGTGGTTAAACAAAAGCATTTGTTAGTACTATCTGGTTTAGAGATAAAACAAAATGTAGTCTGAAAATAATCCGTTGTTAGATAAATAGTAGAAATTTTTTATTGTAGCAAACACATAAAATAATTATGTTACACCTAACTTTAGTTTATGGTTTAGGGTATTTAAAAAATATTGTAGTTATTTTAAAGTGGAAAGGGTTATATGTAGCTAAAAGTGTGGAGATATTAGAAAGAGCACAATAATTGGGAAATCGCTAACCTACCCCTGAACCTGCCTCAACATCACATGGTTGTCAAGTAGTCTAACCCAACTCACCCTCCCTAATCCTAATTTTATCCAACATTTTACCAACCCTAACCCAATTTTATAAAAACTAATTTGCATGCTTTTTGTAATTTTAGTTTAAGAATTTGGTGAGTTGGTTTATATGTAAAAATCATTCTTATAAGATGTGTGAAATGATCATATGTTTTTGTTTAAACAAAAGAGAACAAACCTCGTGTATACTTGGTATCTTATTCCTAAATTAAGAATTCTAAGTTTGAATTTGAGGGTTTATGAATAAAGACACAAACCGATACATTAAAAGGTCTTCTACAAAAACATGATATTTTGCATATTTATATCTAACGTGGTTTAAATACCAATATCAAAGATGTCTTCCAAGAATACTGCTTAGGGAGGCCCTGTATGCACAATGGTAATATATATCATGGATGGGGTTTTATGGTTAATATGATCATGGCATCAAGACAAGAATCCTATATTATTAGTTATTAAATTAAAATATTTGCTATAAAATCAATTGGGTAGAAAATCATAGTATATACAGTTTAAATAATAATATAAATATTTATATGTTCTTAGAATTGTATATTTAAAACTGGTTTCTAATCAATGATGTTTTATAAGCTTTTTACCTTTTCTTTTTCTTTTAATAATGGTGTTTTATAATTTGTATGCTTTTTCTGTAATTTTAATTTATGAATTTGGTGAGTTTGTTTCATGTAAAAATTATTCTTAGAAGATTTGTGATAAACCATATGTTTTTGTTTAAACAAAAAGAACAAACTTCTTGTATTCTTAGCATCTTATTTCTAAATTAAGGATTCTGAGTTTGAATATAAGGGTTTATAAACAAGGACACAAACAAGCACATCAAATGTCTTCTATGAAAACATGATATGTTGCACATTTATATCTAAAGTGGTTTAAATTCCATTATCATAGTTGTCTTCTAAGCGTACTACTTAAGGAGGCCCCGTATGCACAATGGTAATATATATCATGCATGGGGTTTTATGGTTAATATGATCATGATATCAAGACAAGATTCGTATATAAGTAGTTATTAAATCAAAATATTAGGTAGAAAATTAATTGGGTAGAAAATCATAGGAATCACAAAAACACTTATAAACAAAGTTGATTATATGTGAATACATAACCATCTTATATGTTATAGTTTAAATAATAATATAAATGTTTATATGTTTTTAGAATTGTGTATTTAAAACTGGTTTTCTAATCAGTGATAATTTATAAATTTTTCTCTAGGAAATAATATTAATAAAACTAGCAAGATAATTTATAAGTGTATTCACAAAGAATTAACTTGTTTAGGAAGATAATTTATAAGTGTATTCACAGTATTAATTTGTTTAGGAAGACGCCCGTATCAAAGGACATGTTTTTAAAGACCACCTTCAAAATTGCTAATCAAAGTTTACGCAGTTAATGTAAGTAATTTTATGTCATATTCATATGTCACATGTATAGATCTTTTAGAACAACATTACTTTAAGAAGGTAAAATTGACGTACAATTTGCAACATAGTAAATAAACTTATGTTTTTAAACAGTGTTGAAACTATTTTAATACTCGAGTGAGTCTTTTTTAAATGAGATGTTAACCGTTCATACTGATTTTAAAGTTTTAGATCTTACTCAACCAAGAACACAATCAAGATAGGAAATTCACTGTTATAATAAAACATGTTTAAGTCAAGTTTGATCCTACTACTAAAAAGATATCAAGTTCAAACCATCACCCCGATAAATAAACTTATATTTTAATATCTACAAATGATCCTCAAGATTTTAATTGGACATTTGTTGTGATATTAATGGTGCTTGTTTATGACTTGATATGCTTATAATTTTATTTTGTAAATTAGATAGCTTTGCTCGTTTGAGAATTATTTAGGGGCTGTTTGGTAGCTTCTTAATCAGACTCTTAATAGTTCAGATGTCTGAATGGTTCATCACTTAATGGTTCATACTGTTTGATTCACGAGCAAATGTTTGAATGGTTAAACATTTGCCTCTGAATGGTTAAACATTATACTAATGCTGAATGGTTAAGAGGTCTAATGCTGAATGGTTAAGACCTCTTATCTGAATTGGTTAGACATTTGTCTTTGAATAGTTAAATTATATACTAGCTCTTAATGGTTAAGACCTCTTAATGGTTTAACAATTAATGGTTCAACACTTAATGGTTCAGATATCATATTGGTTCAACACTTAATTATTCAGATATGACCAAACAACCCCTTAGATAAAGCTTAAGTCCATTGAATATTCACTTATTTGCATATCTTGGTAAAATATATAATTTTTTCATATTTTCTCATGCTCACATCGACCATAGAGGTCATATATAGATTCGCTAGAACCAGTGGCAGATTTAGGAATTTTTTTTATATGGTCAGAGAATTTTGAAGGTTGGTTATGTATCGTTAAATATTAAAACTTTTTTTTGTCTGATTTGGATCGGGTTGGGTCAGATGACACGATAAAAAAGATACAACCAGACTAAATAGCAAATACATAATAAAAATAATCAAATAATCATTAAAAATATACGATAAATATATAATAAAACAAGATCTATGTAACGACATTGAAATATTTTAAAAGTATTTATTTTTCTCATTGGAATTTTAATAAGCATGAACTAGCCAAATCATAAAACATATGTTTTTTTTCTCATTAAGAAATAACACCAGGTGTTGTAAGACCATTTCTCAAGATAATATATTAACATATCTTTCTCAATCAACAAGCTTAGCAAACAATAAAATTTAACTTCCCACTTGCCTTCAATTAAACAAAATGAAAACAAATATTTTTATCCAGACATCATTTATCTATAACTGTGAATAAGCAAGATGTCAATAAACCAGAATTCACATGGTGAAACCATGATAATCAATTTGATGTATCCATACTCATTATTAGATGATCAAAATGACTTAGTTTTTGCAATCAAATGTACCTGGTACAATCCACATAGTACCAACGAAGCACACCTTAATTTTTTATTCAAAAGGGGAATTACAAGCAAATAATTGATGGGTCCATGACCCGACTACACAATGATATGGATTTGCCAACACTAGCTCTGAATTCAATACTCGGACTCATGGGTCCAAACACTTGACCCATTGACCCGACATTTGAGTAGCTTCATAATGTCATAATAACACAAAACTACTCTTACTACCCCCATGCCCCTCTCTTTTCAAATACCCACAAAGCATTTAAATCCCTCATCCACCTTACCTTCTTCTAACTCAACCTTTATTCCTCCTTCAAAAACTTCAAACAATCTCTGCACAATGTCCCCTTAATTCTCACTCTAGAGAGAGAGAGGAGATTGAAAGATCTTTAAAGAAAATGAGGTATATTAGAACCGGTAGTTTCAAGAGGCTATTCTCTATGAGGCGTCAAAGCCTTGAAGATTTGCCAAAAGAGTGCATTTTTATGAAACAAGACTCATTTAACAATGGAGAAACAGAGTCTTTCAAGAAACCCACATGGAAATGCTTCTCTTTTGAAGAGATTTATGTTGCCACTAATGGGTTTTGCTCAGGTAATTATATAAAAATCCACTCTTTTTTAAGCAAGTTCTTGAAGATAATCACAAAACCAAGTGGGCCATGGTTTAAATGTTCAAAGTTTGAATCTTTATGTGGATTAAGGTTGTTTAATGACCAATTTCTTTCAGGGGTGTTTATAAAAACTGAAAATTTTATGGAATTTGGTCTTTTAAACTTTCTTGCACATGGGTTTTTCAAAAAACATGGTTGGTAATTTCTTTAAAAAACTCAATCTTTTCTAAGCAAGTTTCTACTATCTTTAAGCAGGTTCTTGAATCAAATTGCAGGCAATGGATAAAAAAGTTTCAAAGTTTGAATCTTTGTATGAATTATGGCTGTAAAATGACCAATTTCTTTCATGGGTGCTTATAAAACTGAAAATTTTGTGGATTTCATCTTTGTTTGGTGTTTCTAACTTTCTTGTATATGGGTTTTTCAGAAAATATGGTTGGTAAAGGAGGGTATGCAGAGGTATATAAAGGGGTGTTGGAAGATGGTCAAGCAATTGCTGTGAAAAGATTAACACAAATGTCATGTGATGAGAGGAAAGAGAAAGAGTTCTTGACAGAAATAGGAACACTTGGTCATGTGAATCATCCAAATGTTTCATCTCTCTTGGGTTGTTGTATTGATAATGGTCTTTATCTCATCTTCCAGTTTTCCTCAAAAGGTTCTGTGGCTTCTCTTCTTCATGGTACTATTTCCCATCATTTTCTTGATTTGTTTCTTGAAAATTAACAAAGGAAGTTATTATGAACATTCATGATACTTTTAGTTTTGTTCTTCTTTCAAATTTATCATTATATTTGCCAAAAAACAAAAAGAAAAAAAAAACTTTAAAAGGAGAAACTCTCAAAATTTTTACCTTTTTTTCTTCATCAATATATTCAAGGGTGAGTGTTAAATTGTTAAAAAGTCAAAACAAGGTTATTTAAACTATTTTTCCTTCTCAAATGAGATATTGTAGGCAATTTCTATGGTTGTTTTGAAAAAAATAATAACCAAAGGGTCTTTGGTATCAATTAAAACAAAGTGTGTATTTCTAAATGTATAAATCTTTGGCATCATACCTTTTTTTCTTCATCAATGGTATTATTGTTTATTAACACACACTAAAACATTTACTTTTCCCCCCTCATTTTAGTAGTTGGTTTGTACACCAACCAAAATCATTTTTATTCTTACCTTATTTGGGTGTAATTACAATTTTTTAGGTTTTTGTCCTTTGACAAAGGACAATAACTAGTTTGCAACAAAACTACAACTACAATGGTAAAAAATATACACTCACTCGTTAAATGTGACACAATAAATGGTCACTTAAACCTTCAATAATTGTTCACTATGTATAAATGAAACGCAATGCTGGTGCTACACTTACTTTATGTACGAAGTTTTTACCGTCACTAATAACTGTTTAATCACTTCCACTTGAAACAATATTATATATTTGCAAAACATATATCTATATAAGGTCAAGCTATTTTACGTGAAATTTTATTCTATTGTTAAATTCTGTACTTGAATTGATTTCTTGTCTTATTTGTTTTCTGGTAGATGAGGATTTACCCGTAATGGATTGGAACACGAGGTACAAGATCGCTATTGGGACCGCACGAGGGCTTCACTATTTGCACAAAGTGTGTCCAAGGAGAATAATTCACCGAGATATTAAAGCTTCCAATGTTTTGGTCACTACAGATTTCGAACCACAGGTACGAAATCAATTTGATTATTTTCACAAAGTTGAAGCTATGATTAATCTATATTTTCAATTAAATATCACAAGTTTAATGTTGTAAAAATGTATAATTACTAGATATCGGATTTTGGGCTTGCAAAATGGCTTCCTTCACAATGGACACATCATTCGATTGCTCCAATAGAAGGGACATTTGGGTAATTTCACTTGTTTAGTTTTGTATTTTCTTTTATGTTAATTTTTATTAGCCTTCATTGATTAATATTATTTTTGTCAACAGGCATTTGGCTCCAGAGTATTTTATGCACGGTGTCGTCGATGAAAAAACAGATGTTTTTGCTTTCGGTGTTTTTTTACTCGAAATTTTATCCGGCAAGAAATCCGTCGATGGTTCCCATCAAAGCTTGCATGGCTGGGTAAACTCAAATCCTTAACTTAATAATACTTTCTTGTTTAATACAAAATCAATTTGTAGTAAAGAATTGTCGGAATCACATAACCATCCGTATACATCGTTTTAAATGCAATACATAAGGTGGTTATATAATCGATTGACCTCCTATCTTTTTTTACGTATCTTTTAAGCATCACTTACAACCCTATTACATGATTGTCATCGTTCTTTACTTAAAACAAGTTTTTGTATCAAACGTATTTTTTCAATTTTAATAAAGAGTAACTTAATAAGACACGTGCCAACATCATATTTTTTATCATCAAAACTTTTCTGCCTCTTTCTTCTATTAAGTGATTACATTGGTTCTAATGATATTATTTAATTACGTTTTAGATTAAAAATAATTTTTTAATACATTAAAATAGATTTTTATTAATGTTATTTATAAAGAATTTTTTTTAAAAAAAAAGACATTTACTAGAATATCAAAATAAAGAATATTTTAACATTGGTTTTTTCAAAAGTAAAATTCTTATAAACCAAAAATAATTAAACTAAGAGTTATAATAAGAAAATTCTTTGAAATTATATTTTTTTAAAACTGTTTATTTAATAATAATCTTTTCATTTTATTTAATACGCCGATAAATACAACCTGTATAATATACGAGTTTACTAAATCTTGTTAGATAAATAATTGGAAACAAATTGCATCTATTTGTGAAATATTTTAAATAAATAATTTGAATGAACATTTGTTAAATTTCTATAGGCAAAACCAATACTTAAGGAAGGGGAGGTGGAGAAAATAGTGGACCCAAGACTTGAAGGGAAATACGATTTGTCGCAGCTTAGTAGACTTGGGTTCGCAGCATCTCTCTGTATCCGAGCATCCTCCACGTGGCGACCTACCATGAGTGAGGTGTGTATTCTTTTCATAATTATTTATTTTCGCTGCTACTTTTAATGTAGGCCATAATTACTTTAATTAAACTTTAATAAAGAATATATTACCTTTTTCATTTGCCATAACAAATATTACTTTATACGAAAAATATTACTTGATATGTGTGCGTAAACTAGGGTTTAATAATCTATATATATTAAATCTTGTTTTTTTTTTATATATTAAATCTTGTTTTTAAAACTGGATCTGATAATGAACCGGACGTATTACTGGTCCACTGGTAGGACTGGATATGAGAATCGGATAAAAATTATAATTATTTTAATGAATATATGTAAAAGTTACTGAAAATTTTAAAAATATATAAATAAAACTGGCTCGACAAGTCTGGTTCGCAGTCCAATCACCGGTTCAACGCGAAACCGATTTTAAGCATCGAACCGGACTAGTTTGAGGTCCAATTCCCGGTCCGACCAGTCCAGTCTGGTTTGTTTTCAAAACAATGATTTTACGTAGTAACACTCTTTCTTTTTTACTTTGGTTGCCTAGGGTGGTGCCTATCTCTAAAATCCTCACATATTTACGATTATTTCTCACTTGATTTTGCTTACAAGATAAGTATAAGTGAAAGCAGGAAAACACACACACATATATATAAAAGCAAAATCCAGTGTAAATCTAATGAGATTACCCTTGGTAATAAAAGTGAAAATTCAAAGTGTTAGTATAATTATAAAAATCGGTGAAGGGAACACAGATTGAATAATGAAATCCCAAATTTGCTGAATTACTTATAAATTATCTTCTATATGACAAATAGTCATTTGGAAGTATTAGTAAAAGAACGTGAGAAAAAGACACTAAGTTTTATAAAATTTTCTGATGGTTGTCATCTTCCTTATGACGCTTAATTAAAGTTAAAACCATGCGTAGGGGACCATATAGGAGCGCATAAAATTAAAATATGTAATGTGAAGTATATGCTTGTCGAATTTTGGTAATTTTAAATGATAGATTAATAAGAGATGAATTGAATGTAATTAACCTACACTGAACAAGTGGATAATGTGACCTTAAAGTATATATCCTTGTCCCTTCATTATTCCAATTAACACCCTAGCATAATATTTTATTTGTCAGTTCAACAATTTATAAAAATTGTTATTTGTAAATAACAGTTTAATAATAAGCAAAAACAGAAAAACAGTTGTACATGTGATACAGTTGGTTTTGGTTTTTTTGTCTACAAATTTATACTTTTAAAAATAATAAATGGATATAACTTACTCTAGGGTACTTTCAAGTTTCAAGTGTCACTAAACGATAGTAAAACTCATGGTTCATGAAACTGGTTCGAATTAATCTTTACATGGTTCCTAGTTCATACAAAATGTTAGCTTGTTGCCTCGACCATCCGCGACCCTACTTACTTTTGTGAACTATCTTCACCCGACATTCCATTTCCAAATATAGCTACTATACAACATGTGACTTTATATAAAAGTAACATTACTAAGTTTTTAGTTCTATATTTCGATATACCTTTTATTAAAAAACTATGGTGTATTCAACATACTGAACTTTTGATCTTGTAATTTTTAGAAATACTTTTTGTTGAATAAAACTCAAATTCTATTGACATTTATACCCAAAAAATGATAAAAAAGACATACTGAAACTAGATACTTGGATTTCAAGTTAAAGATTGTTAGATATATTAAAACTAAACATCTTAAATTGAGACTTATAAAATGAACGATAAACAATTACTATTACAAATAATTAGCTTTAAAGGGAGAGAAACGAAAAACCCGTAGGTTGAGAAAAGAAAAGGAAATGTATTAGTATTAAAAATCTATATAAAAGTTGCAATCGTTTTAGAAAACGTTTTGCAAATTATTGTCATCTGCGCAATGCAGCACAAGTTTAATTGCGTGAAGGCACATATGTATTTATTTTTCTTGACTTTAGCTTTCGTCTTCTAATAATCAAAGTAATGAAGACCACAATATATTTTAAGCTGTTCTTATATCATGGTTTTAATATAATTTATGAATGTTATATTTCACCTACCTCCCATTGTAACTTGGATTCAACATCATACAACAGTAGACATTCATGTGACTTATACATATGGCTGATGGCAGACTTCAAAATAGTTATATCATTAATTAATTATATCAAACTTGACAGCGATTTAACGTTTTATACCTTTAATGAATACATTATTATTGATAATGAAAGACCACCTTAATGTCGTGACATAGTCAATATTGTGATTTTGTTTCTTTCTTTTTCTTTAATCAACTATTTTAACTGGCGTTTTCTATCACTCTTTTTGTTTTATTTGGAAATCATATCAATTATTTTATATATCACATGGTTTGTTTAATAAATAATTTTTCTTCTAAATTTTATGTTGATGTTTGATGCTTGTTTTGTAGATTCTTGATGTAATGGTTGAAGAAGAGCTAGATAAAACCCGATGGAAAATGCCCGATGAAGAAACAGAAGAACAAGATGACTTTTGGGGTTTTGAGGATCTCGAGTTTGAATTTTATGACAGTAGTACTTCCTCGCCTTCTCTCCAAGACTCGGTCTCGACAAAAAGTTGTTAGATAGGAAGGACACACGAGGGAACTTATTAGATGGTTCATGTGTATATATACACAGTCTATCTCACATGGATAATGCAATTCGACGAGTAATATTATTATTTTGTGAGCAGGGTATACACACATTGGAACCACACCAGACTTTATTATGTACATAAAAAGTTTTTATTATATTGATATAATATGTGCGAAAAATTAGGCAATTCACTTTTTATACTTGGAATTGTTAGAGAGAAAAACAATAATGTTATGATGACTTAAGTTGCACCTTTGTTAAAAATAAATGGGTCAATCATCGTTCTACATCACATGGAGAGTATGCTCATAAGATTGCACAATCATGGGGCTAGTGACCAACTCAGGTTTGGAAGTCCAGCTCATAATAATAAGACGACACCAGCGTGTAGGACATGATACACCAAGATATATTTTGTGGCTCCTAACTAACATACAAGTTGTGGGTTTAAATCTGTCTAAAAGGATTGAAGTTTGTATCACGTCAAAATAGTGTGCGAGTCTAGTTAAAATTGTTGGGTTATAAAGTCTTCACTAAGGGGGTGTAGCGGGCTCTAATCCTTGTTATGAAAAACTATTCATATTAATTCTTGATTATAAATAAACTAGCTTTAGTTACCCGCGTATTACACAGGAGGTGAAAAGTTAATTATTAAAATAACACAAAAACATAAATAAAACTAAATATATTACACGGGTTTAAAAAACAAAATTGATTAATTGTTGATTGTTATTTAAATAATACTAACTTCAGTAAACCCGTGTATTACACGAGTTAAAAAATAAATTATTAATTATGATGAAAGTTTATGAAATATAAAATGATATTTTAAAATAAAACATGATTAAAATTACATATGAATAATAATTATAAATAATCATTTTAATTTTTATTTTCAAAAAAAATTAACCATTTTTTCCAAACAAACCGTATTAAAAATATAAAATTTTAAAAGTTTCTTATTCTAACTCCTAATTTTAATTATTTTTAGTTTATAAAGAAGTTTACTTTTTAAAAAACATCAATTTTAAGATATTTAATATTTTAAAAAACGTTTGATGTTTTAGAAAAACTCTTATTTTATAAAAAAATATTTTCTAGAAATAACACTAATAAAAAGACATATTTTCTTAATTTATTAAGGAATATTTTAAATATAAAAAAGAATTAAAATTATATAATCTTTAATTTAGATAACAATTTAAGAGGACAGAGAGGCAGTAAAAACAAACTTATGGGGCCTAGGAATGTGACAGTGTCCCCTCCCCCCCCAAGTTATTCTTTTAGTATTATATATAAATTGATTGTTATTTATATAATACTAACTTTAGTAAACCCGTGTATTGCACGAGTTAAAAGATAAAATATTAATTATGATTAAAGTTTATGAAATATAAAATAATATTTTAGAATAAAATATGATTAAAACTAAATATGAGTAATAATTATAAATAATCGTTTTAATTTTTATTTCCAAAAAAATGTAACCATTTTTTCAAACAAACCATATTAAAAATATAAATTTTTAAAAGTTTCTTATTCTAACTCCTAATTTTAATTATTTTTAGTTTATATAGAAGTTTACTTTTTAAAAACATCAATTTTAAGATATTTCATATTTTTAAAAATGTTTGATGTTTTAAAAAAACTCTTATTTTATAAAAAAATGTTTATAGAAATAAAATTAATAAAAAAACATATTTTTTTAATTTAGTATTAAATATTTTAAATCTTAAAAAAATTAAAATTAATTAATCTTTAATTTAAGTAACAATTTAAAAGGGAGAGAGGGGCGGGAAAAACAAACTTATGGGGCCTAGGAATATGACAAGTGTCCTCCCAAATTACTCTTTTAATATTATATATAAATGATGGAGTCTTTGTAATTCTTGTAGCAGAGATTAATGATATGCCGTAGTTGTATTAAATGGACGTAGGCCACACCGACTGAACCATTATAAATCCTGTATGTTTCATTTTTTTCTTAATTGATCGTGTGTGCATGATTTTATTTTTTGAGTATATTATAAGGGTGAGGTTATTCTACAAAGTGTATTTTTGCTACAAAGTGTGATAAGACAAAATAAGGCTAAAAAAGTCGCAAAAAAAATTATATCTCACAATATAAATCGAATTTTAAAAAAGTACTTCGGAGTCTCTGTTCCTCTCATCGTCTTTTTTCTGAAAAAAAATAAATAAAAAATAAAAAAATTCATTGTGTCTTT
>BJCO01673540.1:0-13998 GCA_018326465.1 Flaveria floridana | reverse complement strand
ATTGTGGTTGAGGATGAGATATTATTCAACTAATAGAATTGTTATCTTATTCCTATAATATTTATTTTATAAAACATATTTGCTATATATCCTTAATTTTTTATATTTTTAATTACAGAACACTACAATACATGTGAATATTTTAAATAGATGATTTAATAAGTTTGAGAAGTTAGTCACTGAATATGGATAAAGATTTATATACAATAAAATTTTTAGATATTTATAAACATTAATATTGTTTTACTATGTATTTGATTCTTTTATTTAATTTACATGTATACATTTACTTAATCGACCTTCACATGCATAATATTACAAGCTTATTAAGAATAACTGATAATTTATATTTCTATTTATTTTAAAGAGTAAATTACATGGATGGTTCTTGTAGTTTGGTCAAAATTTTAGATTTGTCTTTTAAACTTTTAAAATTTTAAACATCGTCCTAGATGTTATATTTATATTTTATCAATGGTCTTTATTTTGTAAGTTCAGTTACTAATGTTAAGTTTTTATTAAAATGATTATTTTACCTATAAAGATCATTAATGTAATTTATTTTTTATTTAAATAAAAAATATTTTTAAAAATGTTATTTTTAGAATGTTCGCGTTTTTAAATGTTTCTCTAAAAATTTTGATTTTTTAAATATCTCTATTAAAACTTTTTGATTTTTAAAGTTACTTTTTAAAATCATTATCCTCTTTATTAAAACCATTTGATTTTTTAAATGTAACTTTTATAATTATCAATTTTCTAAATACTGTTTTTAAAACTATTTGTTTATTGAACGCTTAAAACAATACTAAAAAAGGCATTTGAAAATGAATTGTTTTTGAAAAAGATGTTTAAAATAGTGATTGCTTTTTTAAATATGATTTAAAAATAAATGGTTTAAGTAAAAATTCTTTAGAAAACAATAGTTTTATAAAAACTTTTAAAATTTTTAAACGGCTTTAAGAACAATATTTAAAAAATGGATAGTTAAAACATGTTAAAAGCAAACATTTTAAATATTATGTTATTATAAAATTTTTATTCATGTATTTAAAACGTATTTTATTATATAATAAACATATTGATAATGAAATAATAAAAATATTCAATAATAAAAACTTTAAAAAAACAAGAATATAAAGCTTTCCTTAATAAAAATAATACTATAGTTTAAAAGATAAATTAAATGAATAGTCGATGCAAGTAAAATGTCATTTTTATAATTTTTAATATTATTAATTGTTGACTAGCAGAACTTCAAACCATAGATGAAAAAGAAAAAAAAAATAAAATCATATTAAAAAATATTAAACTTTAAGTACGAAATTCAAAATTTTAACGTAACATAAGGATCGTATGTGTAATTTACTCTATTTTAAATTTAAGTTTTTCAACCCGTGTAACACACGGGTGGTTAGACTAGTTATGTAATATACACCACATATAAATAAGTACTTACACTACTAGAAAATAAGACTAATGTAACTTTTTAAAAGTAACTTTTTTAAATAAGTTGCATTTAACTCTATTGTAACTTCGCTAAACATAAAGGTTGCATTTGAATATTTAATGCAACGTTTTTCATAAAAGGTTGCAAAAAATATTAAATTTGCAACTTTTTTTATTAAAAAGTTGCAAATATAGTAAAGATTGCAATATTTTTCTTAGAAGATTGCAAATTGTATTTATATTTGTAACTTCTGACATGGTTGCATTATGAAAGCTATATATATGCAACTCTTTTTGAAAATGGTACATCGTTAAAAGTTAACTTATTTTAGAAGGTTGTGATGGATGGTTGGTTTACATGTGCCAATGATATCTATTTATCTACTTCTAACCATTAATTAATACCTATTTTGTTCATATTTAAAGTTTGAAGATATCAAAAAGCTACGAGTTAAAATGATATAATTTTAATTTAACTTTAAGATGCATCAGTGAAATTTAAATTTAATTTATCTTTTATCTAATTTTTGAAAGTTAAACTAACATCAAACTTGAAAAAAGAAGGCTAAGAACTACTTTTCAAAATTTTCGAACTAATATTATGATAATGCACACGAACGAAACGTAAATTGCAAGATAATATAAAAAGTTTAGTATTTATTATTTTAAGATAACTACAACAGCATGGTACAAATTATATAGATGCATTGGTTTAAAAAAATAAGTGATAAAAAATTATAAGGTTCAATATTGGAGTTATATTTATTAAAAATCCTTTTATTAAAAAACATTGTTTCTCCCTAAAATCGAACCTACGTCCGGTGATAAACAATCCTACAACTTAACCACTGAATCAAGAGTTATTTTTATAACTCTATTCCCTAGCTTAGTTTAATATCCTCTAATTCAGATCTTTAAACTTTAAAAATCACAGACTAAACAGTTATAAAAGACAGCAACTCATCGATCTGGAACACAACGTAAGAATCGATGTCAAGAAAAGTTGATGAAGCGAATCAAATAGATCAAGCTATTCTGGCCGAATCATCCAGATCTACATTTCCGATTGGAACAAAATTAAACTTAGTTTACCATCATTTTCCCTAAAAACAATTAATCACAATGATAGACCATAATTAACAAAATAAAATCTCTAGTCAAAATTACCCCAGGATGACCATCATATACCCTAAACAGTCATTGATGCCCTTTCGAACATCAAAAACCTGTAGTGACCTTTAATAAAGCTATATAAACATCAACGTCCCTAATCGGATGTTCAACACCATGGTCTGGCTAGTGTCGGGATGGTAGCGTGCCTCTGTTGCCGACACCTCCGATGGACCGATTGGACCTTCTGGGTGGATGTCGCGTTCTAGGTTTGATGTGGTGAATCGATGATGATGGTATTTGTTTTATCTGGAATATTAAGTCTATGATGATCGAAGAGTCTCAGATCTTAGACGAGATATGTCGGTGATTGCATTGGACGATGATGATGTTTGTATACACATCTGAACCCACTTGATGTTTGTATTTTTGTCTGATTTTGTTGTTCTAGCTGTTTCATGCTTAGCGTGGTGGACACGATCTGAGGCCATATATTCGACAATTATGGTCGATGACGATGATTGTACACACATCTGAGAACACTCAATGTTAAAGTTTATGTCTGGTTTCTTTGTTCAGGCTGTTTCTTAGTCGTTTAGGTTTGTCTTGGTGTAGACGCGTGTCGATGACGATGAATTGCCTCATCCGATAATCCGGGGATCAGGTTCGTTTTGATTTGTTTCTCGGTTTTGCAGCTGTAACTGGAATTCGGTTCTGTACTAACTGTTTAGTTTGTGATGCATATACGGTTATTACAAATCATCTGAGCCATGGTTGATGGTTTGTTTATCACACACCGGTTTGTTTATCACACGCGCAACGCGCGTGCGGGAATTTAACTAGTTATCTTTAATAATGTAGCTTTATTTTATAATAATAACTTTTTATTATTTATTAGAAAGTTAAAAAAAACTCTTATCTTTCTTTACTCTGATTTATTATATATATAAATATTATTTAAAAGAACTTGTTTTTTTCCCACCTAATTAACTTAACCTCTTCAAATAATTGAATCCTCTTATTTGATAATCAAAAGGAGAGGTTAGCAATTTAAAAGAGAGACACGAAAAAGTGACAAGCAGAGCACTAACTTGTGAAAATGTTAATTTGAAAATTATATATTTTCCACAAATACTTATTCCCTCCTAAAACCTTGTAGAATATTTACGGTTCCCTCCTTTTTCCCCCTAAATCAGATAGTTTCCAAATCCTTCCCATGTATTCACGCATCTAGTATCGATTCTACCTTCACCATCGACTTCATTGGTAAATTTTATCACTTTCTTTTGTTGATTTCTTCTTTATTAGTGGAATGAAATAAGTTGATCTGTGTTGCAATAGATTGGGGATTTGATGCCTGAAATTGTTAATTTAGTTGCGTTGGTTTGATAACTCATTTTAAGAATTTAGTTGCTGTGATCAGGTGATTGTTGTAAATATAGTTGCTGTCATTTGGTGGTTCTTTCTATAGACTTAGATGCTGTCATTTGATGCTTAATTTTCACTTCTGAGTATTGTTCTTGATTAATGTTTCAATGAGTTGGTTTGTTTTGAAATGACTAATTTGATTCTTGTTTAGTGTTACAATGACTCTTGTAAATTTAGTTGTCATATGCATGTGTACTTATTTTGTGTTTACATATAACTTGAAGTTATAAGTGTTGTCATCTGTAGTGTGCAGAACAATTATTTATTACAACATGCAATTATTCCCAATTTCATATTTATAGATAGATACTATAACGCCCACGTGTGTTTTGTTTTAAAGTTTTAAAATGGGTTAACATGTACCCTATAGGCATGGGATTGTAATTACACTGCTCATTCCATACTCGGTCCATTGCTATCCGTAAATGTGGGGATTGCCATTATGTTGAACATTCTTATTGTTATTGTGGCTAGCATTTACTCTATTCTATTGATAAACTTTTCAATTGTATGTTTAACAGGTATAATAGCAAACAAAGGACAACTAAATGATTATGAATAAATAAACTATTGAGGGTTCAAGAATACCAACAAAGACTACGTGTTTCATGAATTAAAAACATCGCAAAGTCATTGAAAAGTTTGGTACAAATTAAAAAAACAAAGAGAAAGAAGGTGAACACAACAAATTCCAAAGCGAGTGATGTAGACTTTATTCATGAAATGGACGAGGATAGTGGCAAAGATTATCTAGAGGTTGCTCGACGTGTTGAAGTAGCCAAAAAAGTTATAAGGTTATCTATTATTTTATTTTTAGATATTTTTGTTCTAACGGAAATTATATTTTTTGTAGCAACATCGTCAACAATATCTAGCACTAATGTCCATGAATAAAATTGTTAACTTAGCAAAGAAATGTCGAGTGATCGCTTCAAAGGTCTCGGATTCAAGGATAACAAAAAATAATCCTTCTAAATCAACCGTTACCGTGGGTGAATTAATTTCAAGTAACAAAGGAACGAGGCAAACAAAGGTATTCAAACAAAATTTGACAAAGCCTACTTATACTGAACGCGAATCAAAGAAAGGCTTGGTTCTTGTTTATGAGGATGATAATGAGGAGGATGACAAGGATGATGACACATTTCAAGGTATTGTTTTCACAATAACATCTTTGTTATAAATCACACCACAGGAATACTCATATGCTGCCATTATAACCTCTTTAGTCTTTACTTTTGTTTTGTTCACCCTCTTTGATGTCAATAAGCTTTGTTTATGCTCCTGTAATTGTTATCTATGAATAATCTTCCTTAGCCTTTTCCTTTGCTTTTGTTTTTTTCAAATAATCATACTTGAGAATTTTCAATTACTGCAAATTAGAAAATTAACAAAAAGGATAATCATGTCAATTTTATTACTAGTTTAAATATAGTAATGTTCTCTCAAAAAGAAAATTTGTTGATTTAGTTGCATATATAATATATAACATACATTTGATGAACTAGATTTGACATCAAGAAGATTAAGTGTAGCTTTTTTTTTCTGCACATTTGAAGTAATTGTATTTTTAGAGAGGTTTTTGATATGTTTAAGTTTAGTTAAGCTTTTATTGTGACTAAATGTTGAAATGTGTTTGGCTTATGAACCTAGTTAAACTTGCTTATATATACTCTCATAGGTGTGGAACTATTGTTATTAACAGTAGAATTCTTGTGATGGTATTGACCCTAGCATCCTTCTAGCATTTTTAAAGGAGTCATAAAACAGAACCCTATATGTTGTTCTAATACGGATAGAGAAAAATGCCTTAAATCGATCCACCAAATGCGTAAATTATTTTGTTTTGCTAAATTTTTGTGTTGTTTTCATGCTGTTTTGCTGTTGTCATATGTTGATTTTGTGTTGGTTTCAAGTTGTTTTCATGCTAGTTTATTGCTGTTATTTCACTGCTATTTTTATATTGTTTGCTGTTGTTTTGAAGACTATTATTCTGCTGCTATTTCGCTGCTAATTTCATGATGTTTTGTTACTATTTTAATGTCGTTTTATTGATGTTTTCCTGCTAATTTGTTGTTGTTTGGAGACTGTTATTAGGCTGCTAATTTCATTCTGTTTGGTGCTAGTTTCATGCTATATCTTAATGTTGGTTTCATGTTGTTTTGCTGTTGTTTTGCTGTTGTTTTAAGTAACTATTCTGACTCGAACCTATTTTAGTTTCATATTGTTTTGAATCAAATATGTAAAGTTCTTACAAATTACGGTTCTTGATATGATTATTTTCATTAAGGGGTTCTTGCAAGAAGGTTTCTTGAGAAGTAAACTTGTGATCTTGTATTGCCAATCTTGGAGTCAATTTAAGTGGGTTTGACTTTATTTTAAGGGGTTGTTTTCATGACGTTTAGATCTTTTATTTCGTTAAGAAGTAATTGAAGCTCAATGAGAATACTTGTGGTTTTGTTGAACTCCTTTCAAACTGAATTAGAATTCATTTGTTCAGAAAAAAACATATAAATAGATAATGAAATGTAATGTATAAATGCTATAATAAAATTTTTTTCAACTGCACGTCATTTGTAAGCCATTGTGGGTATCATTTTGTATGCTAGTGAGAGTAATTTACTTATCAAGATTTCAGAATTTATTTGGCAATGCTTCCTAATTATATTCAAATGAATAAGATTCAAGATATATATGATATGTTTAACTACATCTTCTTTTTACATAGTTGCTTGGCTTATTTACTGTTGTATTATTACAATATTTTCTCTTGTATTTTGAAGGAACAAAAGAAGAACTACAAACCACCAGAAAATGAAAGTGTTTTGGTTGATCCTTTTATGGTTGTAATGAATAAGGAGCATGATGGTTACCTTTGACTTTATGGCAAAGGTGTTACTAAGAAAATGGTGAAAAAAATAGATGGTGAAGAACAATAAACAATATATGATCCCGGGGGGTTATGGAATCATTTAAAGCGAGCCTTGAAGTTGAAAAATCACAGTTGCTTGAAATGCGAAAAGAAATGGAAAAAGACAATCAGAGGAAAAAAGCTAAGATAGAGGGTATGCGGAAAGATTTTGACAGCCAACGAACGAACTTTGAAGCTAGAATGCAGGATATTATGAAAAAACTACCTCTTGGAACACTTCAAGATCTTAGAGATGAGTAGAAGGTGTTTGTTACTTTTTATAATTGTAATTGACAAACTTAGTTTGATTATGTTGTTATTTTGAGATTAGACATATGCTAAGTTACTATATAAGAATATATATTATATTTGTGTTATTATCATGTTAGTGTAATTGACATACCATTGCATATTAATAGAAAATTTAGTATTTCAAATAACGAGCTGTAAAGTTGCATTTGTTTGTAAATAAGGTTGCATTTATTGTAGCTTAATAAAAAATGTTGCATTTGATGTAGACAAAGGTTGCTTTTTTATACTAAAATATAATAATAGTGCATTAGAATGTAACAATGGTTGCATTATAGCCTAGCAAATGTTGCATTTGAGGTGACAAAGGTTGCATTTGTGAGTTAGAAATGTTGCATTCAAAAGTTAAGAAAAAGTTGCATTAGCTTGTAAAAACAGTTGCATCTTAAAAAAGTTGCATTTGAGTAGTAAATGCAACTTTTGTAGAAAAGGTTGTATTATCTAGCAAAAAAGTTGCATTAGGTTTAATGTAACTTCACCTAATGCAGCCCTAGATATAAGGTTGCATTAGGCTTAATGTAACCATTTCAAGACCTAATTATCTCAAACATAATTTTTAAAATGTACGAACACAAATGAACATTAACGAACACATTATCGAGCATTTACAAACACAAATGAAAGAACGTAACCTCTACTCATGTTCGTTCGTTTAACTAAACGAACGAAATTTTCTTGTTTGTGTTCGTTTATTAACATTATCGAACATTCACAAACACAAAATGAAAGAACACAACCTCTACTCATGTTCGTTCGTTTAACTAAACGAACGAAAGTTTCTTGTTCGTGTTCGTTTATATATTAAATGAACGAACATAAACGAACTTCCCACTGAAAGGTTCACAAACTGTTCGTTAAACGTTTAATTAATTTGTTTACAACTTTACTAACATGTGGGAAAAAAAACTAACAATACATACACAATTACACAAATATAACTTGTACGAACTCCAACTTTAAAAAACGCCAGACTAAGTTTTCGAGGCATGGGCCATGGCTTTGGTCAAACTGTCAAAGTCAAGAAAGCCCAAATGCCAAAACACATTAAAATGTGAAGTACTTGCTAAGTTGCTACCAAAGTCCATTAGCATGACTACATGAGTTATGAGTACATGAGCATCATATTCTATTTTGTGGAAATTGAAAACACAACACTAAGGGCAAGCAGAGTGCATGGCAGGTTCGTCCTTGGTTCAAACGCGTAGAGGGTACACCTATTATGTCGGGCAGGGTGGGGTTGGCGGGTTGGTGTTCGAGTAAGTGAACCCATTGGTGAGCCTTAGATAGAGTCATTGAACGGTTATAAGAATATGAGCATGAGGGGGTTTCTAAAAAATAATTAAATAATTACTAAACTGCAAATACAACTAAATATAGATTATTTTTACACCAAACAATCTCTTTGTTTCCTACCATACTCTTATTTCTTCAACTCATAATTTAATTTTTTTACACTAAATGAATCAGGGAAAGAAAGAAGTTACAACTCGAAAACAAGCCAAAGCGAAGCCGACAATTCTAGCCAATCATACCCACAATTACAATACTACCTGCAACATCCAACTGTGCCTGACCTGTCCCCTCAATACACCCCGAGACAATTCGCCTATGGTCCAACCTTTGACCCACGTGCATACCTAAACCAATTCCTATTTACCAAAACGAACCATACCGTAACCCAGTCATCAACTGAGGAGGAGGAGGAGGCAAGCTCGAGATAAAGCAAAATACATTAATCGGGCCGCTTGTAAGCCTGGACTCCTTCCAAGAAGGCGGCATTGTGTGAAGGTTGGGTCCACGTTTCCAATAGCCAAACATCTAAAAGCATCAAAAGTCCGAATCTTTCTAGGCTCAAGTTCTTCTTTACTTCAAGAATAAAATCCAAGGAACAACATGCTTGGTGGGTTCCTTGAATACAAAGTATAGGTAGTTGCTTACTAAAGTTAACATGTACAAAGACATCTACTTCAATGGTATATTTGATTTTATATTGTTTAATTTTGTTAATTTAAATAAATATGTTATTCAAAATCATTTTTTATAATTGCAGAAACTACTAAGGTGTTGATGGAGTACAAAATGAAAAATAAAGAAAATTTTTAGTATTTAAAAGGCATGTCATGTTGTAAAAGACCATGCGAAATGACAAGATGTTCTAATGATGAGTGAGAGTTTAAGATCACTCACAAAACAAAACAACAAAACTCGAAATCAGGTAATACAAGTTCAAATGATGATTTTACAAGAAACCTATCCGACCTCAACGAAGATATAATACCCAAAAGACCTTCACGGAGAGGCGAGAAAGTAGTTGAGTCTTGATACAAAAACGTCAAAAATTGCTTCCGTATACAAAAAACTTGAAAGAAAAAAGAAAGAAAAGATAAACATAGTACTCGACTAAGGTGGTGGAAACAAAATAAAACTTGATGAATAGTCAATAATAAAGATTTAAGAATTGAAAAACAGAAGTAGGGACACAAATTTACTTACCAGATGAAAAAATGAAAGAAACAAAATGATAGTAGAATTAAGAAATAATAACGGGAAAAAACTTGGAAAATAAGCAACAAAAGTACAAGAAGGCTCATATGATTACTTATTTATTAATTTACTTATTTTAACATATAGATTATTTTAGTAATAACTGATGTACCGGTACTTTATAAATTATTTAACAAAAGTAAAAGAAGGCGGGGCTTAATACTAGTTTAACAAGATTTATTAAAAACTTCCACGTTTTGATTTTTAGTATGTTTTGATTGACTATTTGACTTGATAGCTCATTTTATCCTTTTTTTATCATTTAATCATGGCTTACGTTCTTTATTTTAGATTTTGTTATTTTAAACAACTTGAATGTCATAACATCCAAATCTTCTGTTGTTTCAAAGTTAAAAATTAGACAAAGTAACAAAACAAATAATATTAAAACAAATAATCTTCTGTTGTTTCAAAGTTAAAAATTAGACAAAGTAACAAAACAAATAATATTAAAAATTTTGTAACCATGCTTTTTTCATCAAGTGTCTAACAGTCATTTTGATATTTATATCTCTATAGTCACTTCAAACAAGTTTTTCTATTGTATATCTATATTTTGCATGTCTGTATGTATTTGTATAAGCGGTTTATTTTCACATATCTATATTAATTTTGTTTAAAAACTAGTGGGCGAGACCCAAACCTTGCAACTAAGGTTTCAAATCTTAGTACTTAAAAATGAGTCAATCTTGCATGTTACAAAACACTTTGTAGTACACCCAAAATTAGCAGATGTGTAAAATAATTTTATATACTACAGATGTGAAATTTGTAATAAATAAGAGTTATAAACATACCCACAATTTAATATTTATATGTTTTCCTTAGTTATAGAATCTATGAGCAAGCTTATGCAGAATGTATTGTTTTTTGTTTCTGCAAGAGATGTAACAGGAAGTGATGCATGCATCATCCAAAACCAGAAAGAATTTAATGCCACATATATCAATACACCATAAGAAGGTGAAGAAGACAAAAAAGGACACCAACAACAGCTACTACTCATAGTACTTTCTGCTGTCTTGACTTGTACATAATCAGAGGTAGACAAAATATGAAAATATTGATTGCTACATCACCTCACATGTCCCCCCTTCCCCACATACCTCCCCATGTGAACCCCTAATCAGTAATCACCATTAGTTAATCATCATTAAGTTTCATAGTTCTTTTTTTGTGTTATATAACTAATATCTAGCTAATTTTAAAAAGAGAAATGTGATAATCGTATTAACATTTAACTGTGATACATAATTTGGTCGTACAACCTTATAACGACTCTTTTCCCTCACTGTATACATTTAACGCAGTACATATGTACAATTGGCTGCATTTATCGCGGGTTACTACTTATAACTCTCATTGTTAATAACCATGCCTAACAGAAAACCAGCAGTGAATGGATGCGTACAAATGCATCTAGTAGTAGTACTATACTAATATATGCTTTTTGAGATGACTTAGAAAGTATAAAGTCATCAAAGTCATATTATTAACATTAATTAGTGTAATAATAATTCAGATGTGTCACATCATCATTCTGGTAGATTTGTCAACAACAATCAATGAAGGAACTAATTAATTTTACATTAATAAACCTTAAAATTGCATTCAGTAAATACAAATTATATGGATATGATGAAAGATGATTCAGAAAACAGATGTGAGAGCAAACTCAGATTTTGATAACATTGCCTAGTTTTATTTCAATTTCTACAAATTGGTACAGACTAAACACAAAGGATCTAATGTTCATTGTTTTCTTTTTAGAAAAACAAAACAAAATCAAGATTTACATGCAATTAACAAGTGAATTACAGTTCAAGAATGCCAAATTCCCCTTATTATGCTTCGAATTCGACCCGATTGTAGGTTTCTAACAATCTTTTTCGCGTCTAATACTTGATCCTCAGCAAGTTTTTCTATGTTTTTCAAGTACCCTGAGCTTAATATTTTCTTTCTACCTTCATGACAAACAGATAATGACATGATAATTGAAAGTAAAACTTTTCTGTTACTCGAATTACCTTCTTGTGGATCAATCAACTGTAGAAGCAAGTTCACATTTTGATCGTTTTGCACGAATCTTTTTTGATTCCTGGGCACTTCCATCAGTCGCAAAATCGTCTCTGCTGCAATCTCCCGCGCCTCAAATGACTTTGCATCAAGAAACTTAACAAGTTCTGGGATAAATCCTGCATCTCCCATTGCTTTCTTGAACTCATCTGAAGTTGCAGAAAGCCAAGATGCAGCCATCAAAGCACATTCTTGAACTGAAACCTCACCATTGTGAAGATAATAAAGTATATGATCCATGAACCCATAGGTTCTCAAACTGTTCATGCATCCAGCTGAATCCGAACATAAGATCAAGAGTGCCCTCATCGATTTCTCACGGGCTTTGGATGAATACGAAGACTTTGGATCCAACACACGAACAAGAACACGAATACCACCCTCATTCACAATCAAACCCCTCACGAATTCATTCCCAGATGCCAAAACTTGAATAAACTCCATAGCACTTACCTGTGAAGCCTCATTCTTAGACCTAACAAGCTTAATAGCCAACGGAATCGCACCTTCTTCAACCACAAACCTCCTGATTTCATCAACACCAACCAGATTTCGCAACACCCCACACGCCAAACCGACCAATTCACCACCATTAGCACCATCATCACCACCATTCCCACAAATCTTCAACAGTGCAGACGCACCACCATGAGCCGAAACCGACCACGCGTTATCAGAATTAGCTGTGACTTTCATCAAACACCTGGTGGACAACTCTTTCCCCAACTCACTCCCACTCTCCAACACCTTAATCAAAGGGGCAACAACACCAATTCCCACCAAAACACTCTTATACGAATCAAACCCACAAATTACAACCACTGATTTCAACGCCTCTTCTTGAATCCCAATTTCTTTCGAGCTCAAAAACTTCATAAGAACATGAACAAGCCCATCAATTTCCATCGCAATTCGCACATACCTCTCATCTTCTTGAATCACCTCATTAAAGCTAATCAAAGCCTGCATCTTCATCTCAATTCGCCCAATTTTAAACCTACACAACAAATCCTTAACATAAAACCTAATATCATCTCTCGATGCCGAAACCCCAGGTCTCAAAACCACAATCGCGTGATTCCCATTTCCCAAAAACCCATCAGCATTAACAAATTCCGACAAACCCTTAACGTAATTATCAAATTTAACCACAATTATATCAAGATCACTCTGCATCAACAGCTTCCCACTGTACGAATGTTCAACGCACTTCTGCGCCAAACCGTTGCAACAATCTGTCGTTTCTTGAATGGAGTTGAAGATAGCGGAGAGACCCATGTTATCGCCAGCGGAGGCTTGAATCTCCGGCGGTAGAGAGGCGATAATCGAGAGTATTTCTTCAAGTTTGAGTCTTATCATCTTCCATTTCGATTGGAAGACTTTGATGGAGTGAGAGAGAAAGATTAAAGATGAGAGTTGATCGGTGGTTCGCCGGAGTTTTGAAGCTCCGGTGGGGGTTCCCGCGAGTTGGGTGTCGGCTTCTACCATGTCTCCGGCGGTTTAGTGGCGGAGTGACGTCATTTTCCGGCGAGATGAGTGGTGTTAGGGTGAGGGGATAGAGAGATATAGAAAGATAGATACAGGGTGATCTTATCCTGTGTGTATGTAATGTAACAGAAGTGAGGGTGTGTGTAAAATGTAAATTACGAAATTGGCCTTTGGAGGTTTCCCATGGGTCGGGAAATTGTTGTCACTTGTCGATGATAAAAAGCAATGTTTTGAAAACCGAACCGGACCGGACCGGCCGGTCCGACCAGTTCGATCGGGAACCGGACTTCAATCCGGTCCGGTTCGGTGCTTAAAACCGGTTTAACAGTGAACCGGTGGTAAGACCGGTTGAACCGGTCGAACCGGCGGTCGGACCGGTAACCGGACCGGTTGAATCGGTCGAACCGGCGGTCGGACCGGTGGTTGAACCGGTTGAACCGACTTTTTTATAAAATTTTTTATTTTTTGTAATTTTACATAAATACGGTCCGGTTCTTATATACGGTCCGACCGGTTGAACCGGTCCGACCAGTGAACCGGTAAGGCGTCCGGTTCACTGTCCGGTCCGGTTTTAAAAACATTAATATATATGTTAGAGGTTTTAATGGTTAACTCCTCATTTTTCTTTATCTTTTTGTTTAAGCTTAGAAAAGTTTCGTGATGTTAATACCAAAAGTTTATAT
>BJCO01673539.1:0-12024 GCA_018326465.1 Flaveria floridana | reverse complement strand
TACAGCTTATCACCCACAGACTGATGGACAGAGTGAAAGAACAATACAAACCCTAGAAGATATGTTAAGGGCTTGTGCTATAGACTTTGATGGAAATTAGGATAGTCACTTACCTTTAATAGAATTTTCATACAATAACAGTTATCACTCTAGCATTGGGTTAGCTCCATTTGAAGCTTTATATGGAAGAAAATGTAGGTCACCTCTATGTTGGAATGAAATAGGTGATAGACAACTCACAGGTCCTGAACTAATCCAAGAAACCACAGATAAGATCACTAAGATTAAAAACAGGTTGAAAACAGCTCGTGATCGACAGAAAAGTTATGTAGACAAACGAAGGAAACCATTGGAATTTCAAGTTGGAGACAGAGTCTATCTGAAGATATCTCCCTCAAAGGTATCTTTCGATTTGGAAAATCCAGTAAGCTGAACCCCAGGTACATTGGTCCATTTAGAATCATTGATAGAATTGGTCCTGTAGCATATAAGTTGGAATTACCACAGGAATTAAGTGAAGTACACGACACATTTCATGTGTCCAACCTCAAGAAATGCTTAACCAATGAAACCCTAGAAATACCAATTCAAGAAATCCAGGTAGATAGGAAACTGCATTTTATGGAAGAACCAATATCCATTATGGGAAAGGAAATAAAGAAGTTAAGAAGAAGTAAAATTCCCATAGTGAAAATTAAGTGGAATGTAAAAAGAGGACCATAATACACCTGGGAAAGGGAAGATGAAATCAAGAAGAAGTACCCCCACCTATTCAGAGGTAATAATTATTTAAGTTTTCTAAAGCACACTTCACTGAATTTCAGGACGAAATTCTTTTAACGGGGGGAGAATGTGACAACCCTAAAAATTTTTATAAATATTACGTCGAAATTTTATTATATTACGCTACAAGTCGCGATAATATTATATTTAGTATATATATATTATGGATATACGTATGCATGTTTACATGCATGCCTATATATTAGTAAATTACATATGCATGTATGTTTATACAACCGAAATTCACACATACATGTATATATATATAAGTTTTTACGTGTGCATGTTTACATACATATATGTACATGGAAAATTTTTAGAATGCTTGTATATGTATGGGTAGCATGGATATATATATGATTACTCATTTGTATGTATAGTCTATTTTTATAAAAGCTCACTTATATATATCTATGAATATATATCTATATATACCTAAAAACTAATAACCCAAACCACCAACCCTCGGTTACCACCCAAAACCACAACATACCACCCTACTTAAACCACCACTTTACCACAACCCACTCGAACTCCACCATACCACCATACCCCGATCCCATGCACTCGGTTTTTTTGCTTGCATTCCCACCTACGAATTGCCACAAACCGCCACCTTTCAAGCCTAGTCTTAGGCACTAAGTATCATCAATTCAAAAGAGAATAGCAATCCCAAGAACCCATCGGTTTTCATGCATTCACATCACCAAAACCGCCACCCATGCATCGATTTTTCTTGCTTTCACACCCATGCACTCGGTTCATGGAGTAGAGAATCTACTCCCCAAAGTCAAACTCTAGTTCCTTAGACCACCACCTATCCTAGCTAGAATCCCTACCTAAGCAAAGAGGTGGCATCCTCTCGGTTTGAAGCTTAAGAAACCGCCACCTCTACTCTAGATGTTTGGTGAGTCACCATCCTAAAAACCGCCTCATGCATTGATTAAAGCCTCGGGTCCTTGAACATTCACATCTTCACAATTCTCCTAAATCCACATTACCATCTTTTCTTCTCCTCTCGGAAACAATTAACAACCACAACCATCCCCACCCGTAATCACACAACACCACCTTCACTCGACTACCACCACCTTCAGCTACCTTCTGCCTCTCTCTCCCTCGGTTACAAACATTAACACCACCACCATTCTGTCCCACAACCTCTCTATCTCTCGGTTACTATAAACAAACAACAATAACAACAACCGACAACCACAACAACAAGCAACAAACAAACACAACCACACACCACCATCACCTGCCATCATCATCCACCACCTCCAAGGCTGTCTCTTGGGTTCAAGGAACAAGCATACCATCAAGAATCAACACCCAAAGGTTATAAAATAAATTTTGTTACATATATGTTACAAAACACATATATATATTAGTTTTGGTGTTTAAACACCAAAACCAATTCTGAAAATTTGTTAGTTCATTAATCATAAGGAATGAGTTGCAAAAACTCAGAAACTTATGATAAAAAGATATATTTTGAGTTTACAAAATTAAATTTTGTAAATATTCAAGAAAATCTAGAAAAATATTAAACAACTACGATTGTGGGAATAAACATTGAAACATTCTCACTTATATACTGAAATATTATTCTGAAAACTTTGACAAAATTTTGATAAATGAATAATTTATATAAATTATTTTAAATAATGAAAAATAGAAGAAAATATCAAAAATAGAAATAAATTCGAGAAAATTCTGATAAAATCACAAGATGATTCTCTTGAGGTATAAAAGCCTCTGTAATTATTTCAGAATTGTATCCCTTATTATAATTAAGATATGGACTTTTATATGTTCTTCAGTAAATAAATCATAATAAACACTTAACGTAAATAAAAAATTCTGAGAAAATTATAGATGTGATATTAAATCTGAAAATACAGAATATATAATTTTCATAATTTTTGGAGTAGTATAAGTATTTTTTCTAAATATTAAGATTATTGTAAAAATTACAAAAACTAATCTGTTATGATTTGGACATTGGGATAATTATATGAAGATTGGTTTTGTATAAGAAATCGTCTATAAAATGTTGGGAATTTATCAAGGACAGAAACTATTTTTAACCAATTATGGGAATATTATAAAATTTACAGAAAATAATTTGTTTGGAATTAGATACTATAAAACTTATGAAATGTTACTGACTGTTGGAATAAAATTCTATTAATTTTTGGTAATTTTTAAACAACCGTAGGTAATTTTTATGATTTATGTGGACTTTGGATTAATTTTAAGCAAATTATGTATAAATAATTTGTTGGAAATTTTTGTGATAACATTATTGGTAGAACTTCCAAAAGATACTTACATCTGAGGTTCTAAAAATTTTAAAGAAAATATTATCTGATACTATGAACTATTTTGTTAGGTTCAAGTTGAAAGACACGGTGAGTTCATAGCCCCATTTTCAACCATTTGGTATTCAATAAAGTTTTGGAGGAAAAAGTATGTTGTCGGGTTGATGTATTGTTTTTGAAAATGTTTTTGTTGCTTACTGTCATTTGCGATACAACCATTAGTTCGAATGAGTAACCGTCCGATAATATTAGTAGCGCTACTTAGGAGAATATTTACACTAACCGGATGAGGATTACTGCTATTTTCCTGCACCTAATCGAATGGGGGTTACGATGTAATATTATCTGATTATGTGAATTATTTCATGACAGTATGATTATGTTGTGAAAAGGTTTGGTTTTAATTGATACATCAACAAAATATTTGTCTGGCTATAAACCTATGTTCTCACTAATATTTTTGTTGACTGTTTTAAGTGTACTTTTTCAGAAAATGAGTAATTCGTTTGGTTTCAGCTTCGAGGTTTATAATGGATGGTGTGAAGTAGTTGGGAGGGTCTGCGTCACGATTACCGTCAACATTGTTGACGGGAGCGTGTATGTTGACGCGCATTTTCATAGGTTCTAGACATGCTGTGATTTAGTTGTAAAAACAATTACATCTAATTTTGTAATCTATGTACAAGATGTAATCCCACTATTATTAATAAAAGCATGTCTATGTTATGTTTCTATATATTATGACTGTGTTTATTTAACTATAAACAATGCACTCTGATAAAAGCTAGTCACACCCCAACTGTATCGTTCACGCTTCCGCCGGGATGTGACATATGGCGACGACATTTGTCGTCACGATAGGGTAAAAATCTTGTAGTTTATATGATCGAAGTTGAAATTTAAATTGAATACGAATAAAGTGTATTTCTATAATGTAGTGTTATTAGAAAACATATATATATCTAAAAAGTCTAATTATAAATTATAAGATTAAAATGTGTTCGTCTATTGTTTTAAAAAGGATGATATATTAGTCATTATGTTAAATACGTCAAATTATTACGTCAAATATCAATTCACTAGTGTTACACGGGTTGAATAAAAAATATTAAAATAATAAAATTTATTAATTATAAAATGATATTCTAAGATATGATATGACTGAAATTATGTATGAGAAATGAATATAAGTAATAAAACAATCATATCAACTTTTTAAAAATTTGTTTTTAATTTTTTTTCAAAAAAATAAACATTTTATTCTAAAACAAACTGTATAAAAATGTCATTTTTAAAAATTTTCTTATTATAACTCCCAAATGTAATTATTTTTATTTTAAAAAATTGACCTTTTAAAAATACCAATTTTAAAATATTTTATATTTTTAAAAAAGTTTTATGCTTTAGAAAAATTTATTATTTTATAAAATTTATTTACTAGAAATAATATTAATAAATAGATCTCTTTCTTAATTTGTTAAAATTAAAAAAGTATTAAATAATAATATTAGTAATTAATGTAATTATTTAATAAGAGAAAAGACGGAAAAATTTTGATGAGAATGATTGTGACGTTGACACGTGTCATCCCAATATACATTTTTATTAGAGTAGGAAGATTATATCAAATATTTTTCTTCATTTGTCAACTTTGTATTTTATATTTTATATCATTTCATTTGTTTTATGTTTTATATTATTTTTTATTTTGTTATTATTTTTTATGTATTAAAATAATTGGTTGTTTGTTTATCATTGCGTTTTATATAATAGAATTACACAACGGAGTTATTTTACCATTATATTTTTTTATAATTCGTCATTTAGAATAAAAACAATGCAGTGTTCAGAAAAACATAATAGCTAAAAAAATACATAATAAACTGCACTAAATACATAATGACGATTGGATTTTGTATGCACTGAAACACGGTAAAAAATTATACTATACTCGTTATATAGATAAAAAATACCCGGCGTTATGATGTAATTTTTATGAACAAATAATATTGTATATAAAAGTTATGAACGTTTTGAAAAAGTGAGGGAACTTGAAAATATCAACAAGAGTGATTATACCTAAAATACCATTTTAACAAATTTCTTCCGTACAATTTGATCTCAACTATTAATTAAGAATATTGATGGTTGAGATTTCTATTTATATTTTTTAAATTTATTACATTTTTTTATTTAAATCATTTCCTCTTTCATAATAAGGTGTAAATTTTACTTATATATTATTTTTATAAGGTATAGTTAAAACAAATATTTGTTTTCATAATAAGGTGTAAATTTTACTTATGATGTGTTTGTTATTTTCTTTTTGTTGCATGTTTTCATTGCGCAAATCGTTTACTAATGTGGAGACCTTTTTTGTTTTGTTTTTTTATATATGTACATGATAATATTAATATTCATAAGAAAGACGAGAAAAGAACTAACAACATTATTAGTTTTCTAAACACTATCATGTAAAAACTAATTCAACAAATCTTGTTTAGTTAAGGTTGATGAAGCAAGCCTCTCAACAAATACATCCAAAGCTTCCTTCATCCACCAACTCTGGCAAACCTCCCTTGCTTCTTCTACATTCATCTGCCAAACAAATCAATCTTTTTTTAGTTTATAATTAACTTACAAATACTTGTTTAAAATTATTAAAATTTTACATTTTGGCAAGTTTTCATCTAATTATGTTTTATATTTGATTAAATGCACACTTAAACTATTTTATTATTATCAATCGCATCAACTGATGATTGATCGTTGATACATGAAATGAAACCACATTTATACTACCAAACATTTAACATCTTTATAAGGGATCCATTTGCTGTAATTTGTCAAAATTTTATTATAAAATCAAAGATTTAACCAAAAAACATAAGTGACAATGTTAGTCTTATAAAAAAATATTATATTTCTCTAGGATCGAGGAATAAATTTCCTGTTAAAAAGAAGCTCTGGTTTCGTCACATCTAATCAACTAATAAAACATATAATAATTTTAAGTTATTAATTAACTATCCCTCGCGTATATGAAAAGAATGTAAACACTTACCCAAGCTCGTTGCCGGAGGTTTTTCTCGGGCCAAAGTTCAAGTTGTTCGGCAACAAGCATCGGAAACATGTGGCCTTCATGGTATATTCCTCGGCTTTTGCTCTTAAAATCCCATTTTCCTAATTTACACTGCATTATACGTCACAATATTCATATTAATAATCAAATCAAACTAAACATATATTCTCATAATAATTATCTAAGCTTTATAAATTATTTGACGCGTATTATAACAAAAATACTCGTATACAAACCTCGACTGCTCCAACAACGCCGGCTTCTTCGTAGCACTCGCGCATAACAGCTTCTTCGACAGATTCATCGAGCTCCCAGCCTCCCTGAATTGAAATCCTCGGTTAATATAATGATAATACGTTAAGTTTAATTAAACTAATTAATACGACTGGTAAAGGAAAATAAAAAGGTTTGAATAGTCTATAATTAACATATTCAAATCAAGTGGCTTATCGTTCTTTTCTAAACTATTTTATAAGTATATTAAAAAAGGCTAGTATATTTATTAAAAAAATAGAAAGTAAATACCTTAGGAAACATCATAGCATGGCCTTTCTGCGAGCTGATAACGAGGACTTCAAGCTCACCATTTCCATTTTTATATCTATATGGAATACACCTGCAATGATTTAATAGAATATTACAATTATATCAAAACGTAATAAATTTATAGCTCTAGTCATGTTTCACAATATTACAAACTCCCAGATTTATACTATTTAGTACATAAGAATACCGATAAGAAAAGAGAAAAAAAATCAGCAATTTTGGGTACATATATCATGCATATAGAGGTGTAAACCAAGTTAAATTGGATTCACTAAAATCTCAAAAGTTCGATTCAGTAAAATCTCAAATAGAGTTAGGTTTAAACGAGATTGAGCTATTTTCAGTGGAGTGTGACTATGATAAAAAACCTAAACGAGCTAATTCCAAAAAATAATGTATAATTGTAAAAATAAATATTATTAACATATAATTATGGTAAAAATAAGTAAATACAATATATTATGTTATTTATAAAATTAAAATTATAAATATAGATTAAAAATAGTTATATATCTATACAAATAATATTTAATAGTTATATAATTATGATAAAAATAAGTAAATAGTTATATATTATGTTATGTTATTTTCATTTTTATATCTATATGGAATACACCTGCAATGATTTAATAGAATATTACAATTTTGTATAGAATGATCAAGGTTTTAATAAATGATAAATTACGAGCCAGGATATAGTTTAAAAATCCCTCATAAGTTGATTAATTAGCTCGAGATTTAGAAATAAGCCTCAAACAAGTCGAACTCGACCTCTCAACGAGCCAATCTCAAGCTTACATAAGCTTGGGCTCAACTCACCTCGCCGTATAGAAAAGAGATGCATACAAAGAAAGAAAAATACCCGACAACAAGTCTACGCCCCATGTCATAACGTTGCAACTCGCGACCAGTTCTGGAAACCAAACACATCATCTTCGATACTTTGCCTTCGCGGTCTTTTGATTCAAACAAAAAAGTATATATTCTTATGTGTGGAATAACAATAAGAAGCTAGTAAGAGATCAAGACGCAAATAAAGTTTAGGAAGTGTTTTATTTTATTTTATTTTATTTGCCTTGAGTTGTGATTTTATGTGTATGGATAAGAGAGAGTTACGAAGGTGATATGGGGTGTATAGGGTTTATATAGAGGAGCATGATGGGGGCAGTGGTATGTAAATCGAATAATTGGTGGTGGGCGGAGGTCACAATCAAAAAACACCCACCGGCTACCGTGTTTTTAAGTTGTTTTAAGTTGAATATTTTTGGTTTTTTAATTAACGCACGTACACTCAATATTTAGTGACTTACTTGTAGGTATATATTTGTACATCTATCACTATAATTTTTTTAATTTAGACCTTGTTATTTAATATTTTAATTATTGTAAGTAAAATCAGGGAAATTTTTGAAAACATAAGTCGGATATTAGTTATGACATGACACTATAAAAGTACCTTTGTGTTTAACTAATAGATCCGGCCTCTATTTGTAATAAAGATTTAAATTTGTTTACTTTTTTAGACTTGTAATTTTCTGAAATTTAAGTCTTTTTAATATCGTGACAGTCAAAATGGTCAAAGAATGGTCGCAAAGCCCTTTTGTAACCAGATTTTTGGTTAGTTATACCTTGTTCGGTGATTTCTTTTGCGACCATGATATCCTTGATATTGATTTTGCATTTGAATCATCTAACGCAAAATTAATGACCGGTTTTAAAACCAAATATTATTTGTGATTGACTTTGCAACTGAACATTTAGCAATCGAGATTAAGACATGGATTGCAACTAAATTGTTATTGCAATGGATTTTGCAACTAAACTGTTAGCGACCAGAAATACGACTAAAACTATTTACAACCAAACCTTTTTGGGACCAAATTTGTGATTGGAATGTTAACGACTGGAGTTGCGGTAGAACATATACGTGACCAAAACAATTAGTGACAAATTTTACAACTCATGTTGATGACCAATTTAGCAACTAATTTTTATTTTAAACTAGCGATCACATTTACCAGCATTTCATTTTCTATAATATGCTTAATAATAAATGTATCAGATTTTCTACTATTTATACAACTAAATACTCAGACTCAAAATTACTAAATTCACAAAATTATACCGATTCATAATAAAATCCAAACATTGTATACGATTCATAAAAATATATCGATTCATAGAAAGATCTAATCATAAGAATTTTTTTGGTTTGTTTCTTTAACATGAATTCCATTTGTTGTTTCATTTCAATGAGTGTTTCATTCTTGTTGTTGTTTGCAACTCTATTTTCCTCGATAACCTCCATCATTGCAATTTTCCAACTTATTCTTTTATCTCTTTATGGTATTTTTTTTTCTCTTGTTGTAGTATGTTGTGTAATTTTTTCATTCAACTATTCTACCTATAATTAATATCACATTATGATCACACATCATAGATGACATTGGTTAAGTGGTAGATGATGACATTGGTTAAGTGGTAGATGACGGTGAATTCTTACATCATCGAAATTTATATAGGCTAATATATATAATCAATAATACATTAATACTTTTATAAATATTTTTTAATTATTTTAGATAAAAGCTTAAAGATTATGGCGCATAAAAAACAATAAAATACATTTACAAGTGGGTAACAATAAACAAATACCATTTTTTTACTAAATCTAGTAAACTACAAAAAGGAAAACACAAAATTAAAAAATTACACCAGTGTCAACAAAAGAAAAAGACAAAAAGAAGATGATGTGTTGCCTAGTAAGATGGTAATATTTTACTCTTAGCCATAAAAAAGAAGTGATTGTTGATTTTTATCCTCCATAATTTTAGTAGTCGAGTGTAGAATTAGAAATAGATGGAGTATATTATATTACAATTGTATGAAAAGACTATTTTGTTTGCGTAACATTCTACATTTCCTTTTTGAGTAAACAGACATATATTTGTAATAAACGCAACTTATAACCCAATGAATATAATTTCTTACTAGATTATAAAGATGTGGTGATGGTTTGACACATGACTTTAAAGTTTCAGAGAGAAATTATGTGACGTTTATTAGAAAATCTTGTAATTTGTAATCTTTTATTTTACAATTTTTTAATTTTCACACTAATATTTTTTTAAAAGTTTTGTTAGAAATTGAATTCACAAATGCAAATGGATTACTAATAATTATATCATAAAGGATTCATTTTCCTTGAAACAACAAATGTTCTTAGTTTTATCTTATATATTAATATATAGTTTATATAAAAGTAAGCAAACAAATATCGATCCTATCATTGTCGTTGACTAGAATATGTTTTGATGCTCATTCAATTTGTGGCCTCGACCCTTTCTTCCAATACAATGTCCTCGTCTAGATAGTCCTAATCTAGAATGTATCTGAAAGATCGCATACGTAACATATAAGTTTGACATTAATCGTAATATGCATGAATTAATACTAAATCTGACTCGTTCAAGTTTTAGTTTTGTGAAACTACGATTGTGTTATCTTATGTCCATTTCAAGTTTTCTATTAATTGGTCATCTGATGTCATTGTTCTTTTTATAGTTTGGCCACTTATGTTATCGTTAAAAGTAGTTAAAAGGAAATTAATAAAATTCTACCGTAACCATTCGGTTAAAACTTAAAAGGTGCTCCATGACTGTTTTGTTTAGTCGAAGGAGAAAACATATACAATCATTTTTATTATCCGTTTGAAATATCACTTTTACTTGCATGAAAATTTATGAAAAATATCATACAAAAAAGAAACATATATGAACAACAAAATCTTTACGAACATTTGGAACAATATTAATAAAACCAATGTAATAAACTTTAACGGTTGATATACAAATAAAACCCAATAGGTAGGATACGTACATATATTCAGACCAATGATTTTTCAAGCTTGTACGTTTTCAATATGTGTGATGAACTGGTCACTTTTGATATCTCAAACTTAAAATGAGTATTGAATAACTAAAAAAAAGAAGAAAAAAAACTTTAGGATCAATGACCCCAGTAGCCACTAGCCAACACTTGTGTCCACCCTTGTGTATATGAATATATGTGATAAGTGCGGTCCCAAAATATGAAAAGTTGTTATGACAACCGAATAAACTACGGATAATCGAAGCCAAGTCTATCTTTATTTGTTGTTGTCTGTTCCGTAAGTCTTTTCTCTATTTCTTTCTTTCACCGTTGGGTTTCTTTTTTTTCTTTTTGTTCGGATATTTTTTAACAGCTGTTGGTTTCTGATCGGGTGGTGAAAGTTTAATGTTTAAAAACTTTAATTCCGTGTTTTACATGTCAAATTATGGAAAATAGTGTTACTTTTGAGATATTATTGTGTTTATAGCATAAATATAAAGAATACGAAAAAGTGGGAAGAAACGGGACGAAAATTGGAGCTCGGGAGGTGAAGATATATAAAAGAGAAGTTTCAAGATAATGGTAACTTAAAACGAACATAATTTGAGCTAGGAAAAAAGTTACGGGGCTACGACCTATCAACGGAAAAATCTCGAAACGTTACACATGAAAATCATGTTAGTGCAGGGGGTGGCGCCACCGACACCATCTGTCACATCCCGGCGGAAGCGTGAAATGCTGTTCGGGTGTGACTCGTTTGATCAGAGTGCATTGTTTAAAGTGTAGTAAATACAATATGGAAACACACATATAATCATAAAATAAGACATGCATTTATTTTTAATAGTTAAGATTACATCATATAACATAGGTTTTTAAAATTTGATATAATATTTTTACAACATTATTAAACTATAGCATGTCTTCAGAGACGATGAAAGTGCGTGTCCACATACACACTATAGTTAACTATGTTGACTGTTAGGGTCACACAAACTCTTCCAACAATCTCGCCCCAACCATTGCGGACCTCAAAACTAAAGTCAAATGTGTTAGTAATCGTTTCCTGAAAAAGCATACTCAAAATAGTCAACAAAAAGTTGGTGAGATTCATAGCCCCATTTTTGACCCTTTTGGTATTTGTAAAGTTTTTGGGAGAAAAAGCGTACTGTTATGTTGATCTATTATTTTAAAAATATTTTGAGACTTACTGTCATTTGTGATACAACCATTAGTTCGAATGAGGAACCGTCTGATAATATTAGTAGCGCTACTTAGGAGAATATTTGCACCGGCGGGCTTGTCAGACCCTCCCGGTCGTCAAATAGATATGAGCATGTGCCTGATGCATACGAGGAACCCTATCCTCTTTTCAGCCAGTTTGACACACCCCATTAAATATATCAGGATCCTGTATAC
>BJCO01673522.1:0-11436 GCA_018326465.1 Flaveria floridana | reverse complement strand
AAAAGAGAAAGAAGAGAGAAAGAAGAGAGAAAAGAGAGAAAAAGGTTGGTTCGGGTGGATCCGAGCACGAAAATCGTCGGGTAGCGAGTCAACACGAAGCTCTTCTTCTTCTTGTAGTTTGTGTGGGTTTTAGGACCCCTATTTTACTCGTTTTCAACTGATTTGGGGCTGTAACACATAGTGAACCCGTTTTTGTATGTGTGTGTGTTTGACCCATTTGGGTGTGTTTGCGTGTGATGCGTTTGGAGTATGTTTTCGAGCTTGTGTGTGCTTGAATGGTGTTGTAGTATGCATTCCTAAGGTTTAGGATGGTTGATTTGGGCTTAGAATGCGTTTGGATGAGATTGGAGGTCGAAAATGGCAGATTGGGTTCGGGATGAACTGCATTCTGCATCAGTTAGGGCTAGGCGACCGACTGGAGGCCATACGACTGACTGGAAGGCGATTGAGGTTTAGTCGCACGATTAAGGTTCAGTCGCACGACTGGAGGGCCAGTCGCATGGAGAGTCAGGCGACTGAGAGCCCAGTCGCATAGGTACCCATCCGCATGTTTAATCGCCTGGAGGTCATGCGACTGAAGGGTGCCCATACGCCCAAATAGGGCTGTTGTACCTGAGTAGAAGCATAGTTTGATTACTGACTTTCGGGGGAAAGTGCAGATGTAAGTTTTGACGTGGAAGTTCCCGTAAGTGCATGTAAGATGGCCGTTGAGGCCTTAAAAGTTATGTTGGGCATGATAATGATGATGATGCATGATTATGCATGATGTATGTATGTATGCATGACTTTGCCCTGTATGATGATGCTATTTGTGAATGATGATGTTCCTCATTATGATGTATGTTTATCTTTCCCGTGGCTTTATGAGTTATGTTTATGAATGAATGAAAAGTTTTATGTAACGTAAAGTGGAACATAATGAGAAGAGGAACGAAATGAAAGAATGCATGCATTAACGAACGAATGAATGAAAGTAAGAAAAGGCTTCCAAGCAAATGTATGGAGGTTCAGTCCCAATGAAGGGTGTTAGCTCAACTGTGTGCGGGTTAGCTACCCCAGAAGGATGCACACTGGGGTCCCATCCTTGTGATTGACCATATGTATGGGATCCTTGCCGCTTGCCCCAGGTACTGGAGTCAACTTCGTGCACAATGTTCGAGGTCTATGAAAGACCTCAGGCCCAGTAACCAGCTTCGTGCACAATGTTTGGGGTATAGCACATGGAAATGATCCGGAATGAAAGAGAAAAGATAAGTGGTGAATGTACTTGCCCTAGGTACTGGAGTCAGCTTTGTGCACAATGTTCGAGGCCTATGAAAGACCTCAGGCCCAGTAACCAGCTTCGTGCACAATGTTCGGGGTATTGTACATGTCATCGGAAGTAATGAACGTACGAATGAAAGTAATGAACGTACAAATGAATGTAATGAACGTACGAATGCATGTGAACGAAAGTAACAAATGTGAATGTTAATGATGTACGTTAAATGAACAGAAGTTAATGAACGAATGATGAAGATAATAATGAAAGAAAAGTATGATTGCGTGTACGTATGATGTGTGATCGCGTGTATGTAAAGAATAGTTTTAACAAAAGAAAAGTATGTTTTATTATAAAACTAGAACTTACTCAGCAACGCTGACTTTTTATGTGTTTCCATTTGACAGGTAACGTTGCTGAGGATGGCATGGGACGGCTACTCAGCTCTTTTTGGATGGCATTCTTTTGTTTAACGCTTTTGCATTGTAATGCGAACAAACGATGTTTTGCAATGAATGTTGTATTATTTTGCAAAAGTGTTTATTAAAGAAAATGATATTATTGATTTAAAAGTTTTCGCCGCATGTTTTATTAAAGTTAATGAAATTATATGTGTTTTAAGAGCGATGAACGACCAGCTGTAAGCGTCCTGGGAATGGGGCCTAATGAGAATGACAGGATTTCTCAACTAGTAGCTCAACAAATAGAAGCTACATTACCTACTCTGATAGCCCAACTACAACAGAATCTGAACTTTGGAACCACATCATACCAAAATGAAAGACCAGAAAACGTTAATCCAGAGGAACGATAAGAGGAAGAAATCTTAAACGGAGTCACAAAAGGATGCTCTTACAAGACCTTTATGTCATACAGACGCCGAGAATTTGATGGAAGAGGAGGAGCTGTACAAGCCCTACGTTGGTTAGATGAAATTGAAGCAGTCTTAGAAATTAGTAACTGTGCCGACAATTATAAGAAACTGTTTGTTCTGCATTCACTTAAAGGAGAGGCATAATCCTGGTGGAAAGTGGGAATGCAAACTAAAGGTAGGCATATCATGAATAATATAAGTTGGGAAGAATTCAGAAACCTAGTAATACAAAAATACTGTCCTTATAATGAAATAGAGAAATTAGAGACTGAATTCCTTGCATTAGAGATGAAAGGAGCTGCACATCGGGAATATACCATCAGGTATAATGAACTCTTCAGATTAGTGCCACACCTGATAACCCCTGAACCTAAAAGGATAGGAAGGTATACCTGGGGATTAGTACCGTAAATAAGGGGATTAGTTAAATCTGCAATGCCTAAAACCTTCCACGAGGCTGTAAGCTTGTAAGGAAGTCTAACTGACGAAATGATAAGAAATGGACCTTTAAGCAATCTAAGAATAGGGGAGAAAACGAAGTGGAATCACAACCACATGGGAGAAAAGAAAATTTTGTATCTAACTTATAATTAATTTTATAGGTTATCGCTGGAAATAAAGGTGAGACTCATAGCTCCATTTTGGTGTCTATAAAGTTTTTGGGAGAAAAAGCATACTGTTTTATGATTGATGCATTATTATGAGATTTTTGAGATATACTGTCATTTATAATACAATTATTAATTCGGATGTGGAACCGTTGGATGATATAGGTAGCGCTACTTAGGAAAATATTTCCTTCACCAACAGGATGAGTGCTGTGATGCTATATTATCTGATTTTATGAATTATGTTATGACAGTTATTAATCATATGATTCTTAAGTAAGGTTTGGTTGTATTTGATGCATCAAAAATATTTTGTTTGAAATTAAACCTATGATCTCACCAACTTTATGTTGACCATTTTGAATATGTTTTTTCAGGTAACCATGACTAACAATATAGAATTCTCTTTTGATGTTTACAATGGCCGGGGAGAAGTTGTGGGAAGAGTTTGTGTAAACCTGACTGTTAACATCTACGATTTCAGTGTTACGGTGGACGCTCATTTCCATCGACTCTGAAGATGTAATAGTTAAATAATATGTTTGTAATAGTATTATGTCAAATTTTAATTATTTATATATGATGTAATCCTAGCTTAAGATAAATTAATGTATTATGTTATATTATGATATGTGTTGATGTGTTACAATTGACTTCTTATAATCGATGCGTTCTGAACAAGCGAGTCACATCCAAAACGCTTCACGCTTCCGCCGGGATATGACACTACTCATTCTTTGTAAGATGATGTAAGGTGGGCTCTAGCCTCTTACTAGTTGCTTTGTTTGATTAATAAAATAATTGTTCTAAAAAACACAAAAAACTAGGAATCAAAATAGAAAATATATATTTACAATAATAAATGATAAAAATAAGAATTGACACCAAAAGAAAGAATATGAATTATACAGGTAAACATACTTATCATCATTTTCGACACCATTGGATGTCTCAAAAAAGACTTTCCACCATTATAAAATATCAAATCACGGTAATGTTCCTTCTCCTCATCAATGTATTTTTGTAATTTGATTTGGAGTTATACGATCTAACACCACCATCCAGTTTAAACTCGAAAAAAAAGTCATCATCTCCATATTAAAAATGTTCAACTTTTCTTTCACTTCTTTTAACTTCGGTTTCATTCATTAATTCATACTCAGATAGTAACCTTAGTTCATCCGTTATAAGTTTAACCATTGCTTCACCTTTTTTTTAATCAACTTCATATTGTGTTTCATCCATACAATTTTCAAACGTACGTATTCTTTATAACCATATGCAATAACACATTTTCAAACGATTATAGCTGCAAAGTATAGAACTTATTAAAATTTATTTCATTCCCAAAATATTTATCAATACATTTTCTACATTGAAGTTCAGATAAGTTTAAAATCTAGTCATTTTCACCTTTTAATTTCCTTATGCGCACATCAGTATCCGTAGTCTCATGAAAGAATTGATTAGCAATCACATGCGTCCAAAAAAAAGAACCTTTCAGTGATTTTACCGCTTGAACTTTTTAAAAGCAATTGCTAATTTTCTCATATAATGTCAATTTGTATGACTAGGAAAACCATTTTCTATGTAATTATTTTTATAATGTCGGGTCTTCATATTGCATATAACTCATACACTTTTTCAAAGCCATACCCAACGTATCATTCAAAAGTTTACGCCAATGGACAAAAAGTTTACACAATTATACCGAAAATTAACACTACTAATGAAAAAAGAGCCTCTCTGGCGGCCCTCACTAAGCTTCGCCCCTGGATCCTAAAACAACCGTGTCAAATCTCTATAATAGTCGATTCTAGAACAACCATTAGGTCGGAGTACTGTAATATCTAACATGTTGCTGGTTGTTATTTAATAAAAATCCTCCGCCGTTCAAAAAAAATTCTTTTATAAGATTATAAAGTGTAAATGATTCTATAACTCACATCAATCAAAGGACTTCAAAATTATTATCCTATTCTATCTGTATCATAAATAAGGGTTTCAAACTTTCAATTATGACGAGACGAAAACAAACGCATGAAATAATAACAAATTGTGGGTTTAAATTTTGTTTAAGCATGTTGTGATATCACTTTGTTTGTCTTCTCGTTAGATCAATTGGTGTAAATTTTTTTTAAATTTAAGTTGATTATATTGGTGTATAGTAGGAGGGAGAAAAATTTTGGTGTAAAAACTGTCAGAATTTAATCTTATTTATAGTGTATTTTTGTTTAACACTCAACGGCTTCCCAACTGTCACACTATAATTTACTTCAGTTTACACTCCGCTTCGTGAGCCCGTTCTACAACCCGCTGGAGCTACCCCATGGAAACAGGATGGTGTACCCGCCTGCCCAACCGATGCAAATACTTGAATTGCACCCGGGTGCCCTTAGATGTGTTGGACGTGCGGGCCGCGGCAGAGATGTAACAAGCGTGTCGGGATCAATGGACTTATTCGTAGACAAGAGAAATAATATATAACATTAATTTGGCGCCTCGTGACTTATGCAATTATGTGGGGTATACTCAATAATTTCCAGCTAACTTGATTGTCTTTATTAGAAGACCAAAAATATTCGTCCCTTCGCCTATCAACTCCAATTCTATCGCATGATTAAAGAATTGATGTTTTGGTAATGTTAGAAGACCAAGACTATTCGTTCCTTCACCTCCCGAAATGACCCGAGCTTTAGCGTAGCCTAGCTCGAGTTTGAAAAAAAAGCTCATTTAATTATTGAGCCAGAGCCCGAGCTTCACGTATCGAGCTCGAGCCGGCCCACGAGCTTAAACGAGTTTTTTATTTATATATTTTTATTTAATTTTTTAAAGATACTATATAAATAATATTTATTATATATAAAGTTATGATAAACAACAATTAAATAATATGTATAATGCTATATATAAAATATGTAATTATAAAAATTTACGAAAATTTAATATAAAAATATTAAATATAATATTTAGGTAAATAAACACGCCGAGCTCAAGCTTGAAAAATTATTTGTGAAGCCTAGCTCAAGCTTTTAAAATAAAGCTCGAAACGAGCTGAGTTCAAAACAAGGCGAGCTCAAGCCTATACGAGCTCGGGTTCAGCTTGGCTCGTTTGCACCCATCCACTTGATCATATTCATTACTCAAGTACGGAACCTCGAGCTCTAGGCTGGCACAACTTAAAATTGAAGCTCGTATATCAATTTGTCTTCAATAGTCCCGAACCTTGAATCACTTTCTAGAGGAAACCTCTCATCTTTTTAATATCCAACACTTCAAATCTTATAGATTAAAATCACCACACCCTGGACCTTACATTACTAAAACCTATAAATTTTGATTGGTAGAACACCACTTACATTAAAATATGCGCTCTTTATTATTGAGAAACTCAATAGTAAGATACTGTATACAAAATAGATAAAACTTAAAACATTTGACGTACATATCTTTTTTTAAGAGTTAATTGGATTAATTGGATCATTGACGGGCCGCTTACCCACCCCATGATTTCTATTACTCAAGTATGAAACCTGAAACCACCCTTAGGAGGGAACTTATATTCGTGAGAAAACTACATGGCCCACTTGGAACCCCTCATATCTAGCAAGGAAGAAAGATTCAAAGTATGAACTAGAGTCTTCATAAAGAACTTCATCTACTAAGATTCAACAAAAAACCCATTGTTCTTCTATTTAGACCACATGTTGAACAAGGTGTTGGTCGGCGTGGAGGAGGTGGTGGTCAGTATGGTGGAAATGGTGAACTCATGGTGGTGGTGGTGGTAGTCGGTGGTTATAGAAGGGATGAATGGCAGAGGTGCGATTGCGACAACGGTGGTGTGGGAGAGGTGTAGTAGCGGTGGTAGTTAGGGTGTATCGGAGGGGCAGTTGTGATTGCGGTGGTACGACGGAGGTGAAGTGGAGGCAATTAGGGTTTGGATAAAGAGAGAGAAAGTTGAGAGAATGGGTAGAGGGTTGGGCGGAACCTTGTCGAATTATGATGTTTTAGGGCTGCGGGAGGTTGACCGACACTTTGTAGGATTACCTTTGTGTCCAAATAGCCATGAGTTTGAGAATAACACCACCACTATTGCACTCATGGAACCAAGAGTTACAAAGTGAAGTCCAACACTCGCTGGAACCCCATTCATGCACTAACGCTATCGGTCACCATTATATCACCACCGTCTTTCCCCTCCCACCTTCGGTGGAAGGGATGTGGCCACCACCACTAGCCCCATCTTTGATACATATCTCACTTTCCCTTGTAAAGATTATTATATTTTAGTAGATCGATCTCGTGAATGAAATGAGGAATGAATCAATCACAGAATATAAAAGGAATGAGAAGTAGTAAGAAATCAAGTAAATATAAGGTCATTGTAAATAACTTCGAAGTGTATTCGTCTTTAATAATTATTAAAAAGTATGACAATTTCAGGATCCTTAACAAAATGAACAACACAAAGTATTTATACTAAAACACATAGTATCGGGCGAGAACTAACTTTTCACGCGGATACTTGATATTCATCATCTTATTTTGATTTTCCTAGCCTCTTGTTTAAATATCTACAATCTCCCCCTGGGCTTGTTGAATCAAATATTCAAATATTTACCACGTCTGCAACTCTTTAATTGCCGCCATAAGCATACATCTTGTTATCCAGGGACATCGTGATCAACCACCGAACTGAGCTGCTATAAAGTGAATAGATTTATCAGCTTCAATTGGACAAGCATGAAGCCTCATCAAATCTTCTCTTTCAAATTTGAGGAGATCAGTTGGGTCGATGATACAATACTCTTTATCAACACCGTAAATGACCACATGCCCGGTGTTCTTTTCACAAACCCATCTTATAAGTTTAAATAAACTGTTAATTGGCACAAGAGCATGGATTTGAATCTTTCTCACATATTGGGATGCTTATACACTCGAATCATCAATGGTTTATATTTGTTTGGGTCAACATGTGTCTCATCTTCAATGACCTTAGATTTAATAGTTTAAAGTCCTTGGTCAGTTCAGTGGTGTTCTTTTTCAACACGTGTCTCATCATCAGTGGTGTTCTTTTTCAACACTTCTTTAGTCTTGGCTTTCTTTGTCAGTTCAGCCAGATGAAAACTACTCAGATGATTTTTGATCTAAGCCACAACTTGAGAGTTAGAGGGATTAGAGAATGGTTTCTCTGCTAACTTAATAACGTCTAATCTGCAAGAGTGTGTCATAGATGAAGTATTGAGCCTGTTTACTTCACCATTCTCCCTTTCCACAGCAAAGCTGTGAGAAGGTTCATCGAACCTCCACCGGACAATTCTCCATATAGAATTGAGGGGTTGTGTTGGCAGTTTAACTACTTTTCTAGTATCTAGTAGAGTCACCATTCTACTTCTTAACTTCTTCTTTCTTCTTTCAGAGTGTCTGAATTAGTTGCAAAAAGTTATAAAGCTTGGTCCAGTGTTCCCCCTAGATAGATCAAGGAATGCATCTCTTATGAGAGAACTGGAAGAGCCATCAATGTATTTTAGCTTAAATGACTGTTCCTCACAAGAGATGTCGCTCAAGGTTGTGCTATTACTGAGTTTTCCCTTAATCTCTTAGAAATCTTCTAAGGTCAGGAGCTTAGAAGGTTCAGAAGATGGTTTGGGTAATGATTGGGTTCCGGGTTGTGTTTTGGGTTTAAGGATAGGTGGTGATGGTGGTCGTTGGGAAGTAGAGGGTGAGAGTCTTCTTCCTAAGCGAATATCAGCCTTCATGTCCCTGACATGTCTCTATAGGGTCTTCTTTGACATGGGACCCACTTGCCTGCAAGTGAAGCCATGGGCTTTGAGATAGGCCTTCATCCATTCCTTATTTCCACCTTTTTTGCAGCTACGAGTTGTGCCTCTTCCTCTTTCTTCTTTTTCTCCCTTAGCTTTTCTCTGGCAGTCATCTTCCTCTCCTTGGGGATTTGATCTTGCTCTTTGAAGAAAAAAAACAAGATCGTCTCACTATCATGAGGTGCCAGTTCCTCTTGAGAATAGCCTCTAGAGCAAAGAAAGGCTATCCTCTCCAATCTCTCACATTCTATAGTTTCCTCATTCTCTTTCTTTTTCTCCTCCTCTATGGCTAGCATTGCTGCTTCCTCCTTTACCTTTTGCATCAAGGTTACCTTCTCTAGCTTTACAAGCTCATCAAGTGGGAGTAGAACTATTTCTTCATTGTCTACTCCCAGGCTCATGAGCCTGTCCATCATCTCCCCTCTCTTCTTGTTGTTGATACTTTCATGGGCTTCTACTGCTGCTTTGCTCCTTGCTACCAACAGCTTCCCAGTATCAACTCTTCCCTTTCTTTTGAGCTTGTCCAACCTTTCTTATTCTAGAAGCTCCTCAGCAGTGAGCTTCCTCTTCCCCTAGGATCAGAGGAAGATTCAGCATTTGGAGACTCAGGCTTAGAGGGTTCAGGTTGGGGAGAGTAGTGTTGGACTTGTGGCGTTTGAGAGAGGAGAGTTGTAAGGAAGTCCTCACTGTTTACCACAAAGTATGTGAGTAGGTGCCTTGCGTGCTTGCAAGTGAAGGCGGAGCATCAGAAGCCATACGGGAAGATCCAATCTTTGCATATACCCGAGTGGGAACATATCACCATGGACTTCATTACGAAGTTACCACGTACGACAAGGGGGTACAATGCTATATGGGTGATAGTTGACCATTTAACAAAAAGAGCCCACTTTCTACCGATCCGTGAGACGTATTCATCTGACAGCTTGTCAGATCTTTTCATCAAAGAGATTATGACGCGTCATGATATACTAGTGTCTATTGTGTCTGACCGTGACGCTCAGTTTACCTTCAAGTTTTGGAAGAGATTTCACGACACGATAGGGATGAGGTTGCATATCAATACGGCTTATCATCCTTAGACGGATGGTCAGTCAGACAGAATTGTATAGAAGCTTGAGGATATGCTCCGAGAATGCGTCATTTATTTTGGTGGAAGTTGGGACGAGAACTTACGATTAGCTGAATTCTCATACAACAACAGTTATCATGCCACCATTGGTATGCCACCAAATAAGATGCTATAAAGTAGAAGTGTAGAACGCCCATATGTTGGGGTGACATCAGACAGAAGGTGGTGGGAACGTTGAAGTTATCGAGGCTATGACTGAAAAGATGGAGAAGATCAATGCCTTTATGAAAGCGGCAAAAGATAGGCAAAAGTCCTATGCTGACAAGAGGCGTAGACCGCTTGAATTCAGGTAGGTGATAAAGTTATGCTAAAGGTTTAACCTTGGAAGGGGATTATTCAATTCAGAAAGTAGGGTAAGCTGAGCCCAAGGTATATAGGACCTTTCTGAATCATTGCTCGAGTAGGAAAGGTGGCCTATAGGTTGAAGCTACCCAATGAGTTAAGTAGGATTCATCCAACATAACATGTATCTTATTTGAGAAAATGTGTAGCTGATGAAGATATGATTGTACCACTGGAGGACATTGAAGTAGACGAATAACTCAATTACGTAGAGCAACCAGTGGCAATCATTGATTGAAAAGAGAAGGGATCCGAGTCTATGTGGGAGACTGAGGAAAAGATGAGACAACATTATCCATAACTATTCAAGGAGTGACATGTTTCGGGGACAAAACCTATATAATAGGGGTGAACTTGTAACACCCGGAAATTTATAAAAGAAAAGAAAAGAAAAGTAAAAAGAAAGAAAAGTAAAATAACCCAAGTTAAGAGGTTAAAGTTTTGTAAGAGGCAAACTTTATTATTATTATGTTTAAAAAGGTGGGCATGGCCACCCACTCCTCTGCACCATCACCTCATCCAGTATTTTTAGAGAGAAACAAAGTTTCCATTGTTTTTTTAGAGAAGAAGAAGAAGATCGGTTAAAGGTGAGTTTTTTTTATGTGTTTTGTTTGATTTTTGCTGGATTTTCAGCTTTTGGACCTAGCCTTATGTGGCTTCCGTCCTGTAGACAGGGGGATTTGCATCAAGCTCAAACTTCCTTCTTGCATGCGTGCGGTTGTGTATTCTTGGTGTGTTTAGGTGTTTGAACTGGAAGTGCTCTTAAGTTTGAGGAAGTATTACTCGAAAGCTGTCAAAAGGGAGTTCTGGACTCCCATTTTCGGTTTTAAACTTGTTTTGGGGCTGAAATGCATATAAACTATCATTTTACAAATTATGGCGTGTAGAAAACGTATATTTATCTATGCTTTAAGTGTGGGTCTGTGCTTGTAAATGTTTTGACCGAATTATGTTGTTTTTGTGTTTGTTCTAAGTACTTAGTATGCTAGAAATGGCTAAGAACATGTTAGAAAGTATTGGGAACCAAAATTGGTAGTAGAACTGGTAAAATTTCCCCATGCGCCTAGAACACCCCATTCGCCTAAGTTGTCAATACGCCCAATTGCCCATGCGCCCAACTGCCCATGCGCCTAGAACTCCCCATGCGCCTAAGTTGCCCATACGCCCAACTGCCCATGCGCCTAACATAGTGCCCATGTGCCTAGAACTTCCCACACATACCTAAGTTGCCCATCCGCCCAACTGCCCATGTGCCTAGCATAGTGTCCATGCGCCTCGAACTCCCCATACACCTAAGTTGTCCATGCCCACAACTATTCGCGTGCCTGCATAGTGCTCATGTGCCTACATAGTGTTCATGCGTATACATAGTGTCCATGCGCCTAACTTAACTT
>BJCO01673509.1:0-12109 GCA_018326465.1 Flaveria floridana | reverse complement strand
GCATGAACACTATGCGGGCACATGGGTAGTTGGGTGCCTGAGCATACTTAGGCACATGAGCTAAGTGTGGGGCGCATGGGCATACTTAGGCGCATGGGCAACTTAGGCGCATGGGCAACTTAGGCGCATGGGAAACTTAGGCGCATGGGCAACTTAGGCGCATGAGAACTTTACCAGGTCTACACCATACGAATTTCCAGTCCACAAATCATCATCGTAACACATTCTTACCCCAAAACTAACTTACTAAGCACCCCAAACAGGCATAATGACAGTAATCACAACCATACATACCCAAACACACATTTATCCGTATAAACAAGAGTAATAACATATGGTATAACATGCTTGTAAGTTGTAAATGCTATTTTCATACATTTTCAGCCCCAAAACATGTTTAAAATAGAAAAATGGGGGATCTAGAACTCACCTGATGCAGTCTTTGAACAAAACTTCTTCACCTCAGGATAGGTCAGGATAGGTCAGAACATCTTGAGGGTACTCAAGAAGAGGCGGTTTAATAAAGTTCACTAATTATAGATCCTCCTACTACTAAGAGACCTATCTTGTCCTGGATGTTTGCTACTAATCCATACAGTTGGTATGTCACTAGAGATCAAGAAGATCAAGACATATACCTTTGTCAAAACATTCTTAACCTTCCTTTATGTGATATCTATGACATGAGGAGATACTTTAAGAGACAGAGGGATCCTGACAAACTGATCATGAAGGTAATGGTCTTGATCCTAATGGGGACAGTTAATAGATAAAGATCAAGACTTAAAGGTCTCCTCTATTTTTGTAGCATCAACCTAAGGGGAGTTTGTAAGAAATATACTTAGAGGCTGATACAACCAAAGAGCAATTAGAACTCTGAGCATGCACATGTGAAGTACAAGGAAGTTACTTCGGAAGATTGGATACAACTCAGTGAACTATCCTAAGTATCAAATCTTCCAAAGCCAAAAGACCATATATTTCGAAGAAAAAGATGAAGTCTTCTGAAGCTTCAAAGACAAAGTCTTCCGAAGCCAAAGACTGATTTCTTCCAAAGAAAGGATTTTTCTAAATAATCTTTTAACAAAAGCTTAACCAATTTTCATTATGTCAAACCCCGGGCCCATGTAGGGTGGGACGTCACAGACTAGCAATAACATATGGTAGCGGAAACAAACCCTCAAAAGAGCTCAAAGGAGAGAATATTACATGGCATAAATCATTAAAGAAAATTCCGGACTAGATACAAGTCTAGTCCCCATTACAAGGGTTTAAGTCATCATTTCATAGTGTTTTCATCAATAACAAAAGTAAATTGTTTCAAACGTTTTCAGAACATAATAAGCCAATGGCATTGGTCATGGAGCTAAGTCAAGGCCTTCTACACAGCTAGACATCCGTCACGGGTTACCTAGAACATGCTCAAAAGAAAATTTGCGTCAACTATAAAGTTGGTGAATTCAAGTGCTTAAAGTTTAAAGACAAAAGGATTTAAATAAAATCCACATTTGATTTAAAAGAATTCGTAGTTTCAATATTGTGGGGGATCACAATCAACCCTGCACTCAAGTCCCGGGTAGCCTCTTCTAAAATTATGTTTTACCGGTTAGTCCCGAAGGAAGAACTGAGCCCCAAACTAGTGTACCATACCTACCAAATGGTTCACCATAGTTTCTTCTAGAAACCTATCACATGCCCTAAATGATCCCTCAGGATCTCAGTGGCGTACCCTTCCTAAACGGAAGCCACTATGTGTGGGGGATTCCCCAGATAGATCTATCCATATAAAACAAGCGGTTCACAAAAGAATTAATGATCGTGATATAAGCATCAGCAGGTAACCACAATTCCCACATACAAACACCAAGTAAAGCACAAAATATAGTTCAATTATGACAGAGCATGCTTCATCCCAAAGAATTAGTAAAAAGGGGATCACTAGAACTCACCTTAAAGTTCAAGCTAATATTTTTCGTGTGCCGGGGAAGTCTCAAGACTAGCAACCAATCATAAAAAATAAGTGGTAAGCTACTGGTCCTAAACTTATATAAGGTGTACTAGGTGTGCCAAGGAGTTGGTTGTCAAATTCGGCGTTGATTCGTTAAGGGTTGTATGAAAAGCTTCCTTTTATGGAAAGACCTGATTTCTTATGTAATTAAGGATTTCTACACCATTAGTTAATGATACAAATTAAATAGAGTTTTTCAAGTGTTTAGTAACTTCACATGAGTCGGTTATGAGTTTGGTAGAATTTTTCAATTTAGTCCCTCAAGTTTCAAAATTAACAATTTCTACCCCAAAGTTTGTTTTCTTGTACTTAATGACTTTTATGACCAAAAATCAGGTTCTTGAAGTTAGATAACTCATTTTAAGTAAGTGTACACCAAATTTTTAGAATGTAGGTCCGGTTTAGTATCCATAGGTTTTACGTTCCCAGTTACGGTAGATGTCTAAGAATGGCCTGGAAACCCTTAGACAAGTCTGGAGAATCTCGAAGAAGTGCTGGAAAACCACGAGCTTGAAAGATCCAAGCACGAAAAGCTCACAAACCTTCACTTCCTTGCGGTTTGAGCTTGGCCGATGGTGGTGATGATGTTGTTCTCGAATATGAGCTGAAATTTGGGAGGATTTTGGTGTATAGGGAGAGTTTTTCTGCTAGAGAAACTGAGAGAGAGGAGAGTGAGGGTGAAAGGTGGAGTGTGGGTTTGAATACGCATGGAATGGTAGTGGTGAAGAGGGGTGGTGGTGTGTACTGGTGGAGAAGAGGGTGGATTGGCAAAGAGGGGGGGGGGGCGAGTTCTTTGGAGGGTAGTGGACTAAATTTAAATTTTAATTGTAATTGTTATTATGTAGTGTAGTGTGTAGTATTTTTTAGGTGGTAAGTTTTAGTTAGTTGTTTAAGTGTTATGCATGAACATGCACGTATTAAGCTGAAAATTTATGTGTTCATACACATGTTAATTGTTTTCAATTATGATTTAATTGCATGGTTGACTACTTGACTTTCCCGGAACACTAAGTTTTTCTAGGTTAATGCTTGAACTAGCTAAGAGGTCACATAAAGTCACATAAAATGATAAGAATGGTACTAATATCAAATGATGATTCTAATGCTATTAGAAATATTAGGATGATACAATCATTAATATTTAATAAGACGGTAATGATTCAAGTAGATTAGGGTTGGAATTATGACCTAGAGGTCGGTTGTCACATTCTCCTACCGTTTAAGAAATTTCGTCCTGAAATTTTAGCTTCGATTAGGTCCAGAACGGGTGGGTTTGAAGAGGTGTAGATAACTCTTTCTCATCTCATCTTCTCGCTCCCAAGTGAATTCAGGTCCTCACCTAGAATTCCGTCTTACCTTGACTTTAGGTATGCGGCTTCGTCGGAGTTTCTTGACCAACCGGTCAGTGATTTCCAAAGGTTCTTCCACGAAGTTCAGCTTGTTATTGATTCATGCTTCTTTCAACGGTAGCTCCAGGGTTTTGTCTACCATGCACTTCTTCAAGTTTGACACATGGAAGGTGTCATGTATGTAACTCAACTTCTGAGGCACCTTCAATTTGTAGGCCACGGGGCCAATTCTTGCAAGTATTTCGAATGGCCCAATGTATCTCGGGCTTAACTTTCCCCTCTTTCCAAACCTCACGGTTCCCTTCCATGGTGCTACTTTTAGCATTACTCTGTCACCCACCTGAAATTCCAATGGTTTTCGTCTCCTCTCAGCGTATTTCTTCTGACGGTCTCTGGCTGCCCGTAGATGCTCCTATAATTTGAAAATCTTGTCGGTGGTCTCCAACACGATGTCGGGTCCCATTACTTGGCTATCACCGATCTCATTCCAGCTCAATGGTGATCGGCATTTCCTACCATATAGAGCCTTAAACGGAGCTGCCTTGATACTTGTATGGTAACCATCAGTTTGTGGGTGGTAAGCAGTGCTTAAATCCAGACGGGTTCCTAAAGCCTGCTGGAGTGATTTCCAGAAACGAGAAGTGAAACAGCTATCATGGTCAGAGATGATTGGTAGTTGCACACCTTGTCTTGTCACTATTTCATCGATGTACAACTGAGCCAGTTTTGTCAGGTCGTAGTCTTCTCGAATCGGTAAGAAGTGAGTTGATTTAATTAGCCTATCCACTATTACCTAAATAACATCATGACCTGTAAACATTTTGGGTAACTTTGTAATAAAGTCCATCGTGACGTTATCCCACTTCCATTCAGGAATTTCAGGCTGTTGCAACGTCCCTAATGGTTTTTGATTTTCAGCTTTTACCATGGCACATGTTAGACATTTTCCAACATAAACAACGATTGCTTTGTTGATTCCAAGCCACCAAAAAAGTGCCTTTAGATCCTGGTACATTTTGTCGCTTCCGGGGTGAACCGAGTACCTAGATTTGTGGACTTCGTCGAGGATTACCTCTCTAATTCCCCTGTACTTTGGTGCCCATGTTCTCCCTTCGTATTTATATATACCATCGCCATTCCTCTCTAACCGCTTCTCCATTCCAGTTAACGCTTTCTCTGCTAAATTCTCTTCCTTTAATGCATCACCTTGAGCTTCTTTTAGCCTTGCAATAAGGTCGGTGTACACACTCATCCTTAAGGCGCGGACGCAAAGGGGTTTTTCTCTTTCTTTCCTGCTCAAAGCATCTGCCACTACATTGGCTTTACCGGGATGGTAATGGATTTCAAATCCGTAATCGTTTAACAGCTCGAGCCACCTCCTCTGGCGCATGTTCAGCATCTTCTGGTCCAGAATGTGTGGCAAACATCGATGGTCAGTGTAGATGATGCACTTCGTCCCATAGAGGTTGTGCCTCTACATTTTGAGAGCAAACAACATGGCACCCAATTCCAAATCGTGTGTCGTATAGTTCTTCTCATGATTGTTTAGTAGTCTAGATGCATAAGCAATCACCTTGTTGCGTTGCATAAGTACACATCCCAGGCCTTGACGCGAAGTGTCACAATTGACTATGAAATCTTCGACTCCTTCTTGGAGGGCAAGGACAGGTGCACTACACAACTTCTCCTCAAGTGTTTCAAACGGTTGTGTTCTTCTTAGTCAATGCGGTCAAGGGTTGCACAATGCACGAGAAGTCCTTTATAAACCATCGGTAGTATCCGGCCAAGCCAACGAATTGCCTTATCTCAGTGGGAGTTTTAGGAATTTTGCAGTTCTTTATAGACTCAATCTTGGAAGGGTCGACTTGAATCCCATTCTCATTTACCACATGCCCAAAAATTGGATCTCTCGCATTCAGAATTCATATTTAGAGAACTTGGCATACAGTTGCTCATTCTTCAGTAACTCAAGAATCAGACTGAGGTGTTTCTCATGCTCCTCCTTGCTACGGGAGTATATCAGGATGTCGTCGATGAACACGATTACAAACTTGTCAAGATATGGGCGGCATACGCGGTTTATGAGATCCATGAACACTGCTGGTGCGTTACTCAGTCCGAAGGGCATGACTAGATACTCATAATGTCCATATCTAGTTCAAAAGGTTGTTTTAGGTATGTCTTCTTCTCTTATCTTCAGCTGATGGTACCCTGACCTTAGATCTATTTTGGAGAAATAACTTGCTCCTTGCAGTTGATCGAATAGGTCATCTATTCTTGGAAGAGGGTAGCGGTTCTTTATGGTTAGTTTGTTCAGTTCCCTGTAATCGATGCACATACGTAGGGTTCCATACTTCTTTTTCACAAATAGCACCAGGGCCCCCCATGGAGAAACACTTGGATGTATGAATCCTTTGTCAAGAAGTTCTTGGATTTGCAACATTAGATCCTTCATCTCAGGTGGGATGAGTCGGTATGGTGCCTTGGCCACTGGTGCAGCACCAGGCAATAGATCTATTTAGAACTCAACTTGTCGACTTGGAGGTAGTCCTGGTAAGTCTTCAGGGAACACTTCTGGATATTCAGTGCCACTGGAATATCTTTAAACTTCTTCTCCTCTTTAGCATTCATCACATAGACTATGATTGTTGGGCTTCCCTTCATAAGACTCTTTGTAGCTTTTAAATGGGATATCATAGGGCATAGCATGTTACTTCTTTCGCCATGGACCACTAACACTTCCTTATTGCTTAACGGTATCTTAAGTAGACGTTCGTCACATACGATTTCGACTCTATGCTTAGCCAGCCAGTCCATACCAACAACCACATCAAATCCTCCAAGCTTAATAGGCATCAGGTTTATCTTAAATGTACTTCCCTCTACATTCATTAAGCAATATTTCATGACTTTGCTAGTTTATAAGATGTTACTGTCAGCTAATTCTATGGTAAACGTATCAATCAGGATGCATGCACTCAAGTCAATCAAAGGCCTAAAACTACTAGAGACAAAACTAGCAGTTGCTCCAGTATCAAATAGAATGGTAGTAGGATGGTTGTTTATAAGGAACATACTGTTAACCACAGTGGGCTCCTTACGAGCTCCAGCCGGATACATCACAAATGCTCTCCCCTTAGGCTTGTTACGCCTGCCATCTTTGTCTCTCCCCAGCTGAGGGCATTTATTCCTCATGTGCCCTGGATCCCGGCACTCATAGCATTGTTTACCAGGAGCATATGTACAGTCTTTGATTAGATGGCCAGATCTCTTGCATCGAAAACAAGGCATGGGGTTGCACTCCCCTTGATGATGAAGCTTGCATTTGTTCTAGAAAGGGCTTGTGCATTGATACAATCTCCTAGCCTTTGTACCGTGGTCATTTCTTCTCGCCTCTTCATAGACCTTTTACTTGAACTGCCACTGCTACCGACCGTCTTCCTACCCTCAAACCACTTCCTTTTCTCTTCCACTGCCCTCTTTTTATCCTCGTTTCTCCCGTGCTCAGTCCACCCAGCTCTAACTAGGTCGTCGGTCAGACTACTGGTAAAGTCGACTGCGGCTTGTAGGGTAGCAGGCCCGGAAGATCGAACCATGCCCCTAACCCTAGGGTGTAATCCCCAGATGAAACGGGCTACACCTTTGGATTCTGGCATCACCAAGTGTGGTACCAGTCGTGACAATGCCAGGAATCAGTTGATGTATTCAGTGTAGTTTGGGCCTTTCATCTTCAGACTCAGGAATTCGGCCTCCAGTTTCTCTAGCTAATTGATCAGGTAGTACTTGTTAGTGATTAATTCCCTGAACTCAGACTAGTTCATTCTTCCAATGGCATTCCGTCCTCGGGGTTGAATGATGGTTTTCCACCATTCCAGCGCTGGTCCCTTGAGAGATTGGGAAGCAAATCTCACCATATGCTCCAGTTTGCATTCGCTGATGTTCAACACGGCTTTGATTTCATCAGGCCACCTATAAGTTTCAATTGCACCCTTGGTGCCATAAAAGTCCTTTGATTTACAAGCCATGAAGGTCTTGTAGGAGCATCCGTTTCTTATAGCCTCGGCTTCCTCTTGGTTGCCTTCCTCATTGTTGGGTCCAATAGTCCTGGTGGTGTTTCCCCCATCTGCGTTGATTTGTGCAATTATTGTTGGGATCGCGTTAGCAATTTGCTGCGACACCAGGTTGGCAATGTTTTCATCATTCACTTGGTTGGCATCCCCCCAAGTGGTGCTTCTGGTGGAGTAGGTGGTTGGTTCCCACCTCAGGTAGCACCTCCTCTTCCGAATCGAGTCCTTCTCCTTGTTGGAATTGTGATAGTATCATAGATAAGTTTGTTTAGCATCTCATATATTTTGTTTCAAGTATTGCATTGTATCTCATAATTCCTATCATACACTACAGTCATGCATTTATGTTTCATTTAAACTTTATAGAGATAACTACCCATGAGTAACCATCAATTACACAACACATGGATTAGCACATTTTCCAAATAACTCACCCTGCAAAAGTTAGCATCATCACCAAATAGTTTTCATAAATAGTTCAAATGTAGTTTCAACGATACATTGTAATAATATGTGTCATTGTTTCACAAATTCGAAGGTGCCATCACCCCCATAATAAAAATAGTTTTTGAAATAAATAGATTGATAGTTTCTCAAATAGTCTCATGGTCTACTACCATACATTCAAATACCCGCTATATCACCCCTGCCATTTCTTCTTCAACCATCCGAACCATCCTGAGCTTTTCTTCTTTTGCTCCTGCTCCATGCATTGCACTCCATGTGACGTCATCATCGCCTGAAACTAAAAGGACTGTGAAGTTCGTGTGGCATGTTGGAGGGTAAACTCATGACGCTGGATGGTCTTCAGGATCTCACTCAAACTAGGGTCTGACGGACCGAAGTCACTAGACCGACAGCTAAACTGAGAGTACTGATCTCCTGCGAGTATGCTAGGGCCTTCATACATACTATTCCTAGGTGGCATCCAGTACTCGTCGTGAGGCAGGCGTCTAGGCGGGGTAAGTATAGAAGGTGCTGGTATCGGGGCCCTTGCATGTGGAGGTGGGGGAGGAGGCATCATAAAGAAACAGAGAGTCCTAGTCTAGAACTCTTCCTAGGTTAAGTGACAACTCAGGCACCCCTATTCCCAATAGGTGGAATAGGCGAGTGGTTAGGAGCTACGACATGTGGTGAGTTGGAGCGTGTTCGGCTCCTAGCCAGTGATGTCGGGGACGAGTCTTCAGATGTCTTGAAGTCATCAGAGGTCGCGGATAGCCAGACAGGGTGTCCGCATCTCTGCAGATATGCCTCATATTCCATCTGTGGCTTCACCCTCCTAAAGGTGCCAACGGGAGCAGTCTCATCAACAGGGCATGCAGGTGCTTTACCTTTGTCAGCCATAGTCTGGTTATCCTGTAAAAATTGTGATGAGTAATTTTATTTCTCATAGCTTATGGTTATAATACTAGTACTAGTAATAGTAGTGATTGCAGTAGTATCAGATATTCCAATAGTATCCATAACCAAAGGTATCAATGAGTAATAGTATCAGATATCATTAGCTTCTTCAAATAATTACTCGCAAAGCGGTTTATCCTATGAAAACCTTTAGACCATTCAAAGAAATTTCAGAAATCACAAGTTTCAAAAAAAGAAGCTCCAATTATTACCTAAAGGTCCATGATGGAATTTACGCGTCCGGTAAATTCATGATTATGTTGATCAAGTGTAATCATCAATTTACCCAACCCGATCATCCCAACACTTTCCCACAAGGACAGTCCTAAGGTGTTTGGGTTGTAGCCTAGGGTCTACTATGGTATTCCCAACTTCTCTACAACCTTTGGCTCTGATACCAATCTGTCACACCCCGGGCCCAGGTAGGGTGGGACGTCACAGACTAGCAATAACATATGGCAGCGGAAACAAACCATCATAAGAACTCAAAGGAGAGAATATCACATGGCATAAATCATTAAAGAAAATTCCGGACTAGATACAAGTCTAGTCCCCATTACAAGTGTTTAAGTAATCATTTCAAAGTGTTTTCATCAATAACAAAACTAAATTGTTTCAAATATTTTCAGAACATAATAAGCCAATGCAATGGGTCGTGGAGCTAAGTCAAGGCCTTCTACACAGCTAGACATCCATCACGGGTTACCTGAAAAATGCTCAAAAGAAAATTTGTGTCAACTATAAAGTTGGTGAATTCAAGTGCTTAAAGTTTAAAAACAAAAGGATTTAAATAAAACCCTCATTTGATTTAAAAGAATTCTTAGTTTCAATATTGTAGGGGATCACAATCAACCCTGCACTCAGTCCCAGCTAGCCTCTTCTAAAATTATGTTTTACCGGTTAGTCCCGAAGGAAGAACTGAGCCCCAAACCAGTGTACCATACCTGCCGGATGGTTCACCATAGTTACTTATAAAAACCAATAACATGCCACAAACGATCCCTCAGGATCTCAGTGGGGTACCCTTCCAAAACGGAAGCCACTATGTGTGGAGGATTCCCCAAATAGATCTATGCATATAAAACAAGCGGTTCACAAAAGAATTAATTATCGTGATATAAGCAACAGTAGATAACCACAATTCCCACATACAAACACCAATTAAAGCACAAACATAGTTCAATTATGACAGAGCATGCTTCATCCCAAAGCAGTAGTAAAAAGGGGTTCACTAGAACTCACCTTAAAGTTCAAGCTAATATTCTTCATGTGTCGAGGAAGTCTCGAGCCTAGCACCCTACCATCAAAAATAAGTGGTATATTACTGGTACTAAACTTATATAAGGTGTACTAGGTGTGCCAAGGAGTTGGTTGTCAGATTCGGCGTTGATTCGTTAAGAGTTGTATGAGAAGTTTCCTTTTATGGAAAGTCGTGATTTCTTAGGTAATTAAGGATTTCTACACCATTAGTTAATGATACAAGTTAAATACAGTTGTTCAAGTGTTTAGTAGCTTCACATGAGTTGGTTATGGAGTTTGGTAGAATTTTACAGTTTAGTCCCTCAAGTTTTAAAATTGACAATTTCTACCCCAAAGTTTGTTTTCTTGTACTTAATGACTTTTATGACCAAAAATCAGGTTCTTAAAGTTAGATAACCATTTTAAGTAAGTGTACACCAAATTTTCATAATGTAGGTCCGGTTTAATATCCATAGGTTTTACGTTCCCAGTTACGGTAAAACCGAAGGTTTTTAACGGTTAAGTGTGAATTTCCATATTTTGAGTCTTAGACCATTAAATATCATTTTAAGGACATTTTTATAGGTTTTTAATCTTTTGATTATGAAATTTTAGCCTCTTATAGTTGAAAGCCTCGTTTTTACGTTTAATCCGTTAAAACGCGTTTTTACCCGAATTTGACCGTTTAAAAGCTTGTTTGACCAATATTTCAACTCCCTTAGATCTTATAACACTTAACTTACTGAAATAACATGGTATTAATGTATTTTGGTTTTATACCATAATTTCTTGGATTTTTTTTCAAAACGTCACCCGGTTATTACCCGTTTTTAGTTAAAAATACCATTTAACTTATCTTTTGATCACTTAATCAACAAATCCAGTCCAGAGCACTTTGTTAACCATTTTTGAGCCTGGAATTCTATTTAAAAAGTTTAAAGTCCTAGCTCTCTTATTTTTAAGTTGTTTTACCATGTTTCAGGTCCCGAAAATGATCAAAAATGCCTAGTTTCACCACGACTTATATTTTCAGCCAATACCCACACATCATACCCTTTTTTACCCAAAACCTTCTGAAATAATGGTCCTAACCTGTGGTTAAACCGTTCAACACAACAACAAGTCATCAACATGGCGATTATGCCTTATTCGACCATTGCACATGTGTAAATCATCATTATTTGTGTTCAAACATTCCCAAATCCTTATATACCTTTCAAAACAGATTGTTAGGGGTCCTATGAGTCATTAACAAGTATGTTACAAGCGTGAGTTTTGGTGGTTAGCAAGTCATAAGGTTTGAAATGACAAAATCACCCAAAAGAGGATTTTCTAGGTGTAAATCGGGTTACACCTATAGAATGACTTATCTAACGAGTGAGATACCTTCAAGAACGTGAAAATCTCATCAAGAACAAGGTGGTAGCAACAAGTTTATGTTAGATATAAGAATGGTAAGATCGTTGAGTGAAAAATGAAGAAAACACATGAAATGACCATTTCGGAAGACATGAAGCTTACACTTGGTGTTGTGCATGGTTTGGAGACTGTAGATAAACAGGAATGGCCTGGAAACCCTTGGATAAGGCTGGAGAATCTCGAATAAGTGCTTGAAAACCATGAGCTTGCAAGATCCAAGCACCAAAAGCTCACAAACCTTCACTTCCTTGCGGTTTGAGCTTGGCCGATGGTGGTGATGATGTTCTTCTCGAATATGAGCTGAAGGTTGGGAGGATTTTGGTCTATCGGGAGAGTTTTTCTTCTAGAGAAACCGAGAGAGAGGAGAGTGAGGGTGAAAGGTGGAGTGTGGGTTTGAATATGCATGGAATGGTAGTGGTGAAGAGGGGTGATGGTGTGTAGTGGTGGAGAAGAGGGTGGATTGGCCAAGAGGGGGGGCGGCCAAGTTCTTTGGAGGGTAGTGGATTAAATTTTAATTTTAATTGTATATGTTATTATGTAGTGTAGTGTGTAGTATTTTTTTAGGTGGTAAGTTTTAGTTAGTTGTTTAAGTGTTATGCATGAACATGCATGCATTAAGCCGAAAA
>BJCO01673506.1:0-13202 GCA_018326465.1 Flaveria floridana | reverse complement strand
TTAAAACTAAATAGTTCAACTAGCTGTGGGTTTCCACCTTATCCTTGGTTAACACAATCAACGCATTTCCAATAAGGGGTGACGAGCAAAATAAACACCACAAATGTGTGCGGATGACCATAAAATGAGCAAAGCACATGAAAAAAAATGTTAAACGCAATCAAGCTAATGACTAATGTTGTTGGTGCGTAATGTGTAAAAGAAAAGTGCTCAAACAAGAAGATAGGAGTGTTGATCACCATATAAGCTTGGGATCTACAAATGCTTATTGAAATAACAAACCTAACTAATCACAAATGTGAGTCAAAAATCTGTGTATGGATTTAAGTGGACAAATATACCGACAATCATCGTGGCAGCAATCCTCAACAGTCAAAATCATTATGTGCTTCTTACAGTTCTAGTATGATTTCCTGTAAGGGCCTTGGACTCTCAGACAAATTAGAATAAGTTAAACAAACATATGCTAAAGGATCCCAAATGATTATGTTTATGCCTGTATGATTCCATAAGAGTCCTTCCAGATAAGATGTAAATGCTTGATGTTGTTCTGTTCAAGGGGATAAATCGTTTAAAGAAAATTAAAATGTTTTCAACCCACCTCAAACAAAACCATAAAAATATGTTCTGTTTCATTTCAATTCAAGTTTTTTTCTATTTTATCTATCAATTAGGTGTCAATGTCGGACTATGTAACTAGATAAACTTTGTGAATCATAAATTAAAAGGGTCACGTCTGAGGTGACCAAACTGGTATGAATTTAAAAGGATCATGTCTGAGATGATCAAGTTTTGAAAATTTAAAAGGGTCACGTCTGAGGTGACCAAAAGATTTCAATTAAAAGGATCACGTCTAAGGTGATTAATCGGTTTTAATTTAAAAGGATCACGTCTGAGGTGATTAAAGGATTTATGTTAAAAGATCATGGTTGAGATGATCATCGGTCATAACATTTATTTATCAAAAGTTAAATTTGAGTGTGTGGAAATGGATGAATTCAAACTTATAAGTATGAGCGAATCGCACGATTGAACAATAAGTATGGACCAATCGCACGATTGGACCGTAAGTATGGACCAGTCGCACGATTGGACCATAAGTATGAGCAAATCTCACTAATGGACCATGAGTATGAGCTAATCACATGAATGGACCATGAGTATGGGGCAAACCATGCGATTGGATCATAAGAATGAACCAATCGTACGACTGAATGAAGGAGTGTGAGTCAGTCGCACGACTGAACCCTAGTCGCACGATTGAGTCGTGCGCATGGGTCCAATCGCACGATTGAGGCATGCGCATGGGTCCAGTCACACGACTGAAATCCAAAACAGTATAAAAGGAGACTCAGTCGGTCGTAAACCCTACGCACTTCAAAAATTCTCAAAAAATCACCCATTAACCAGACACTCTGCCAAAATTTCTAAGATTTGTGAGTACGCTCCGATTCGATTACTAACCACTAAGTGTTCATCTTCAGGTACTTTGCGGACTAAATCGGGACAAATAAATAGTTAAATCAAATCTAAAATGATCGAAATTGATAAAACAAATAACCGGGACAAATAACCTAAAATAGAGCACTTAAATGGACACTAAAGTTGATTTTAATGACAGTAAGTGCTATTTCGAGTCCCTGCGAACCTAATGAATCTAAACACGAAGTCTAATTTATCGTTTTTGACGAAGATTCAAATTTAATGGTTCGAACAGTGCTTGATACGAATGGACAGGTTGATGAATTAATCGATGGCTCAGTCGCACGACTGACTCAACCGCATTGGTATAGCATACGACTAAGTTCAGTCGCAGGCTCAATCGTACGACTGAACCCAGTCGTATAGTTCAATCGCACGATTGAACCAGTTGGTCAAAATCAATTAAATTCAATTGTTATCTTTTATGAATGGATCTAACGTTTATGTTTCTTGTGTTGCAGCAACATGGCTGAGAGATGGACTATGAGCACCAAGCACAACATTTGTGCTCATCTGGATGCTACTTCCCGGAACGCATCTGAGTTAGCCGGGATCATTTCTTTCCTACGTAGATCCAGGATCTACAGGGTCATCTCCACTGCATGCACACCTTATAGATCGATCCAGTAGGCATTCTGGGAGAATGCCACTGTCGACCGCTCTGTTGAGACATACTGCATACGTAGCTCGATCTTCGGGCAGGATATTCGGATTGGGGAAGATGACTTGAGACGGGTCTTGGATTTGGGTGAGGACGGAGCCCACCTAACCAAGCTACACCTACTTACGGTACGGGGATGCTTTCTTTGGATTAAGTACGCCGGCGACATTAATGCCAGTGTGCTTAACAAGAGCAACATATGCCCCCAATTTAAATACTTGGCACATGTGATCTTGAAGTGCATAGCCTCGAGGCAGGGAGGGTTCGACGAGTTGTCGGACCAAATCCAGAACGCATATGTTGTGTTGGTGCTGAACCACCTGTTCAGCTTCTCCCACATGTTCTTCTCCTACTTGACAGAGAACATCGAGGCCAAAGGCAAGGTAGGCTTCTGCATGTTTCCAAGATTCTTATAGATAATTATAGATAAGAAGCTTCCTATGTTGCCTAAGGAGGAGGATGATGCAGTGATCCTAGAGGTGATGGATGATACCACCTTGGGCAGAATGAAGGTCTACCGGGGAAAGCAGGTGAAGCCCTCGGTGAGGAGACTCTTTGGCCATCTGGCCAATAAGGGATACGTGGCGCCAGCTCGTAAGAAGTGGCGTCACGATGATAGTGATTCCGATGTCGAGCCGATTGTGGCTCCTGCCGACGAGGATGATGACGATAATAACCATGATGATGGTCAAGGTGGTGGAGATGCAGGCCCTAGTCAATCACGGGCCACTGTCACATCTACCATATCTCCACCCCCCACAGTAGTACTTTTGCTCCTGGTGGATCAGAGCAGGCCGCCATCCACCGGGACTTCCTGGTTGATGAGGAGGAGGATGAGTCAGATGAGGAGCCCCTCACGAGGACCATCAGTAGCCGAGTTGTGGCTACCAAAAGGGGCAAAGAGGCGGTTGGGGGACGCCAAGCTGGCGCTCAAGGTGCTGAGACTGCAGATCCCACTTACACACCTCCCCAGCCAACTAGCCCAGGGGAGCCCAGCTTGCCAGGGGGTCGAGGCTGAAGAGAATGGCCCAGCCCCACGGCAAGTAGGGCAAGAGATGGAGGATAGTACTGATTACCACCTCCAATACCACAGCTACCACAGCCACCACTGCCACCACTCCTACCACCATTCCAACCACCACTACCACCACTCCTACTACCACCATACATACCTCCACAGCCACCAGTACTACTACCTCCACAGCCACCACTACTGCTACCTCCACAGCCACCACCATAGCCACCACTATTCCCACCACCACACATACCATACCTATATCCATTCCACCACCATTCACCTTCATTCGCACTCCATCATACACCACATCCACCACCACACCAACCATACCCCAAACAGGCCCTTCCACATCATCGATACCTACACAGGGATCTCCTCTACCCACTGTTGGGTTAAAGGAGAAGTTGGCTAGCCTCAACTGTCTGGTGCTCAAACTGCTCGCTACAGATGACAAACGAGCTAACCAGATGAACCTGTTGATGGCAGTCAACGCTGCACAGGGCAAGCAAATAGCCCTGCTGATAGAGAGAGATACAGCTCAGAGTCAACAGATCGCCCATTTGACTGAGAGAGATACTTCTCACGAGAGAGCCTTGGCCAGAGCTCATCGTGCCCTCACTTCACAGAATGAGCTGCTGATGGCCTCGGTGAAAAGGATTGAGGAAGTCGAGAAGAAGAACAAGAAGCTTCTGCTCAGACTTAAAGGGACGAAGGGTGAGCCCTTAAAGATAAAGGGTTATGGTGATGACGGAGATGATGATGATGACGATTCGTCCGATGATGATATGGATGAGGATGATGATGATGAGGGTGAGGCTGAAGGCGATGGAAAGGACAAAGAAGGGGGAGATGATGATGAGCCTTAGCATGAAGGTGATGCATCTGCATCAGCCTCAAATCCATCGGCTAGGAGAGGCGCACTAAGAGGAATCAAGATCAGCGACGCTCTTCCTCAGCTCCTCAAGCTGAAGAGTCGAGTGACCAAGGAAAAAGTAATGATTAAACGTCTTTGTATTTGAAAACTTTTCTACTTGAATTATGTATTAAACTTATGTAATTAATGTTTATAAATGTTTAATTATCTTGATTACTGATGTGTGTGTGATTGTGTCTTGAATGTTTAATAAAAACAGATGAAGCTGAACAGACAGACGACTACATGTCGCACCCCTTTAGCAAATCAAGACTTAGCTAACCATGATTCTTGATTTGCAAGGGATTGTGTGAAGATCTGTGAGCTACACCCCTGATGAGGGAGAGATCATTCATGATCTCACAGATGAGCAACTGGCCGACATATTTAGACTCAACCCGGATGAGCTAGTCAAGGATGCTCCTGAGGTTGATGTCATCAGTGATGAAGAGCTGCAAGATGTAGATGAGATTGACATTGAGGATATCACTGCAGAAGAGTATCCTCAGTACACTGAGCAACAGGGAAATGTTATCCCCGATCTGGGTGAGACATTCGACAGTGATACTTTTGGAACTCTTGATGCTAAGGAGAAAGAGAAAGAGAAAGTAGAAGGGAAAGCCCAAGCTACGGACGCTGATGTCGATATTAAGAAGGCTGAGTGGGCAGTGTGTCTAGCTGAGATGAGAGCCCAACGAGAACCACCAAAGTCTAACGCCTACACCAAACTATATCGAGTCAAGAAGCATCAGAAGGTGTCAGGCAAGATTATTAGTTGGGTGTATTTTGAGGACTTGGATGTCTATGCCGTGAAGAGGGAGAAGGGGATAGAGTACTTCAGATTCCCTCATGATCTGAAGACTCTTCCCAGTTTTGAGCTAAACAGGCTTGCCTGTTTAGAACTTTTGTACGCCAACCCCAGAAAGATGTCGGGTTGGTTCGAGACGATGCTAAAGAGGGAATACCACACAAGATTGGTCAACTTCAAGCCTCAACAGCCTAAACGCTTCATAAATAAGACCGAAGTTGATCCTAATACTGGAAAGCCTAAAGTAGTGCTGAAGTGGAGTTCTCCCCGCACAATGTCAAAGATCCCGCTACAGGAAATGTCTCAGGACTTTAATCCACACTTCAAGTGGTGGTATTATGACTGGCGAACGGGTGAAGAGGTCATAGTTTTGCATAAAGAGGGAAAAATAGAGACTATCAGGGTATTTGACCATATGTGGCTCACAAACTTGTCTACAGATGATGTATACACTCTCTACAAGTGGCCACTATTCTATGATACGCAGGACATTGTACAAGCTCTACAGTTCCAACACGTCATATGACTCTGCTTTGCATTCGAGGTACATGCATGAGTTATAAGAGAAGATAAGTACAAGAAGTTCCAGGAACATGTGAAGAATGTTAGACGTTAGGCTAAACTAGGTCCAAGGGGGAGTTTGTTGATACATATTAATGTACCTAGTTTACGTTCTCAAATGCAAAAGTCTTTCATGTATTACACTTATGTAATATAATGTAATGAATTGATTAAATGATATATGAAATGCATTATGATGTTTTTATATGATTGATTATGTCATGTTATCTTTATATTGAATGTGATTCACATGTATGAACTAAGTATATAGGTTTGATGTTGGTTTTACATAGTTCTAAGTCAATAAGAACTTAGAAATGTGTTTAACTTAGTCATATGGACATTCATGCTCATGGACCATACTTATGGCCCATACGCATGAATGAACCATGCTTATGGACTCAGTCGCACGACTGAACTAGGTGATTGGATCAGTCGTATGATTGAGACATAAGATTGGTTCAGTCGCACGACTGAAACTTCAGTCGTGCGTATAAGTCAACCGCATGGTTCAGTCGCATGACTGAACCATGCTAATGGTTCAGTCGTACGAATGAACACTGATAACCTATAAATACCACATAACTCGTGAAAAAACAGAACACTTCATAATACTTTGTATACTTTCGTACCCTAGCCGTCCAGAGCGTCCCAAGTCGCAAATCCAAGTTCATAGTTCGTTCCTGATCGAATCCAATCTGTTCTTAACGTTCGTTACATTGTTATATCGATTGGGTTATTCGTTCTCACTGATTGGATCACCAATCAAATAGAATTCCATGCTATTTGATCTGGTTTCACACAGAATACGTTAGTACTCCATACGTACACAGTCCTAACAACTTCCAAACCATTCTTGCATCATCCTCCCACTAAAAACATGTTATTAAAACAAAGGTGGGTTGAGAACCAATGAAATTGCTCAACCATATTCTTACGAGTCTAGAAGACAACCAATATGTGGTACTGAAGAGCAAAAGGTTCCATCTACTGACCCCCTATCTTATGAGAAGAAGAATGATACAAATATGGAGACCAATACAGGAAAGGATCAGGTAGAGAAATCGATCCTCACCTATAATGAAAAACCTCTGACCACCAAAGCCAGAAGAAACAAAGCCAAGATAGGCAGGAAATCTGCCAAGAAAGTAGCTGAGTCCAAGCTGAAGATAGACCCAAAGCAAAAGGGTGTGTTTATCTCAGTAGGATTCCAGGTGGTTAAAAGATCTGATCCAGGAAAGGAATGCAGTACCAGAACTCCTATCCAGCTGAAGGATCAGAAACTGAAGGGGAAGACTGTTAAGAAATGCAAGAAACAATAGACTTCACACCCTATGAAAGGTAACATTGAATGCATAATGTGTGGTCTGCACAACCATATGACTAAAGATTGTTACTACAATCCTGCAAGCACACATTATGCAAATAATGTTAAGAAGGAAGAAGTCAAGGAAGGCTTCACATTTAGACCTTATCACATGGTTCAAATGTTAAGAAAAGGTAAACTTTCTTCTGAAGCCAAATTGCTTTCGGAAGAAAATCATTCTTCCGAAAGAAAAACTGCTTCGGAAGTAAAGTCAAAGAAAATTCCAACGAACAAGATAATTCCTTTGAAACCTTCTAAAAAGAAGACTACTTCAGAATAACAGGTTTTGAAATCCTCTTTCGAGAAGAAAGAAGCATTGGAAGAAAGCTATGCTGCTCAAGCTTCATCAAGCTCATCCTCGCTGGTCAACCAAAGGATGGAATGGAAGATCAAAGAAGATGTTGCACCCCAAACCTCTTCTTCCAAAACCATAATTGAACCCCCACGTCTACATTTTGGTTCAGTTATGTCATCCACATTGGAATAAACCAAGACCAACAAGGCTTGGGCTTATGTGGAGGGATATCCACTTGACAAAAATAGAAATATATGGATTATGGACAGTGGATGCTCAAGGCACATGACCAGGAACAGATCTCTTCTTTAACAATTTTAACATTTTAATGAAGGACTTGTTCAGTTTGGAGGTGAAACCGGAGGATACAATTCTGGCAGAGGAAGTATATCCAATGGTAAGTTAAAAATTAACAAAGTAAATTTTGTCAAACAGCTTGAACACAACCTGTTAAGTGTTTCTCAATTCTGTTACCAAAAGCACCACATGCTTTTCACAGAACATGAGTGTATTATCCTCAAACCCAGGATGATAATTCCTCAGGAATTGGTACTTCTTAGATCTCCCAGGAAAGGGGATATATACAAGCTTTATATGAAAAATTCTTCCCTACTGGGTGAAGTATCATGCTTTCTTTCCAAAGCTAATGGTGATGAGTCAACTCTATGGCATAAGAGAATGTGCCATGTTAATTTTAAGACCATGAACAAGCTGGTAAAAAATAACTTGGTACATGGTGTCCATAAAAAGGAATTTATTTGTAAGGATAATTATGTTGCTTGTCTGAAAGGAAAACAACACAAGGTTCCTCATAAATTCAAAGAAGTAAACTTTATCAACACTCAATTACACTTGTTGCATATGGATCTCTTTGGTCCTACAAGTATAATGAGCATTGGAAGAAAATCATATAGGCTTGTGATTGTTGATGACTTCACTAGATTGACATGTGTATTCTTTTGAAGAACTAAGAATGAAACTGCTGAAATTTTAAAATCTTTTATTCTTAAAATTGAGAACCAGATAGATCATAAGGTAAAAATATTAAGAAGTGACCAAGGGACTGAGTTCAAGAATCAAGTTCTTGACTCATTTTGTAACTCTAAAGGGATCACCAAACAATATAGTGCTCCCAGAACTCCTTAACAAAATGATATTGGTGAGAGGAGTAGTAGGACACTTATTGAGGCTGCTAGGACTATGTTGGCTGATTAAAAGCTGCCTCTAACATTCTGGGCAGTGGCAGTCAGCACTGCATGCTATGTGCAGAATAGAGTACTTATAGTTAAGCCCCATGGAAAAACCCCTTATGAGTTATGGAACAAGAGACCACCATTCATTAGTTTTCTTAGGTCCTTTGGTAGCAGGTGTACCATACTTAACACAAAGGAGAATTTAGAAAAATTTGCTGAAAAGTCAGATGATGCTATCTTTGTTGGATATTCCTCAAGCTCCAAAGCTTATAGCGTATACAACATTAAGAATCAACAATTTGAGGAATCATCCAATATTATTGTTAACGAGCACACTCCTTGTGTTAAGGGTAATGGTCCTGAACATATCTTCAACTTAGAATTGTTTCCCAACTATTCTAAACCTTATTGTAAGATTGTTTCAGCTGGAACAGGTGGTCAAACTGATTCCTATGAAGATTAAATGTTTGAGTTGCCAAGGCCTCTCCCAAGATCTCCAAGAAGACATGAAGATCAAGCTCCCATAACTGGTAATCCGGAGAGTCTCACCGTCTCTAAAACCAATGGAGCATCAACAAGTTGTCAACTAAATGAGCCCTAAACTTCACCAACTGACAACTTCAGTATTCAACACCAAGCTGATAAAGACAGTGATATGGAGGAACAGGAAACTGTTGATCCTGCTTCACAGCAATTCCTGATGATGTCACACATTCATTGAATCAGTCCTCATTGAATGAATGTGAGACAACAACTGGTGGTGGTGTCCATAATCCTAAGCAAAATATCTCTAACTTGAATCTATCTATGCAACTAGATGTGATTCCTAACCTCAGGATCCACAACACCCACCCAGCTGAGAACATCATTGGGGATCTCTCAGAGGGAGTAAAGATAAGGAGTCAAACCTCAGGATCCACAACACCCACCCAGCTGACTACACAGATGTCTTTGCACCTGTTACAAGACTTGAGGATGTTAGGATCTTCCTTGCTTTTGCAGCATCCAAGAACTTCACTGTCTACCAGCTTGATGTGAAATGTGCATTCCTGTATGGGGATATCAACAGAGAAGTCTATGTGTGCTAGCCATATGGATTTGAAGATCCACAGCATCCCAACTATGTGTGCAAATTGGACAAGGCACTCTATGGCCTATACCAAGCACCTAGGTTATGGTATGAGACTCTGTCTCAGTTTATATTAAAGAATGGCTACACCAGAGGCACCATAGACAAGACATTGTTCATAAAGAGGTCTGGAAAAGACATGTTCCTCGTACAATTCTATATGGATGACATCATATTTGGTTCCTCAAATGACTAAATGTGCAAGAACTTTGAGAGCACCATAAGGAAAAAGTTTGAGATGAGTTCTATGGGCAAGATGAACTTCTTTCTTGGAATTCAAATGAAGCAGATGAAAGAAGGGTTTTTAATTAGTCAATCTAAGTATGTCAAGGAAATCTTAGATAGATTTGAAATAAAGGATTGTAAGCCAGCCAGGACACCTATAGCCAGGAATCATAATCTTTGTCCTGACTCTGAGGGGGAAGATACTGATCAACATCGGTACAGGGCAATTATTAGATCTTTGATGTATTTAACTACAAGCAAACCTGATATCATGTTTGCAACTTGCATCTGTGCAAGATATCAAGCTGCTCCTAAGGTGTCTCACCTGGTTGCCGCCAAAAGGATTCTTAGATACCTCAAAGGAGCTCCTAAACTAGGACTCTGGTATCCTAAGAACAAGGACTTCAACCTCTATGGTTATACTGATACTGTCTAGGGTGGCTGCAACATCAACAAGAAATCAACATCAGGAGGATGTCAATTTCTTGGTAGAAGGATCATTTCATGACAATGCAAGAAGCAATCCTGTGTCTCTACATCAACTACTAAAGCCGAATATATTGTTGCTGCCAGCTATTGTGCTTAATTGTTGTGGATTCAGAATCAGATGATAGACTACAGATTAAACTTCATGGAAACTCCTATCCATATAGATAACAAGAGTGTCATTTCCATCACAGAGAATCCAGTGAAGCACTCAAAGACCAAGCATATTGACATCAGGTATCATTTCATTAGAGATATTCATGAGAAGAATCTCATAAAATTAGTTAAGGTTGATTCAAATGAATAATATGCTGATTTGTTCACAAAGGAATTTGATTAACAAAGGTTTAAATATTTAATTACAGCTATTGGGATGATCAACCTTGACTAGATATCTTTTGGAAACCTTTTTAAATATGTCATGGCCTTTTTGTCTAACAATTTCAATCTAAGCCCTGTTACAAAAAATTTCTTTAAAATTTTCTAAGAACAAATTCTTCCGAAGAGAAATTTACCTACGGAAGAAGACTTTCTTAGTCTTTCGCAGGTAAATTACTCTAAGTATTTCTTCTTCCACATAAGCTTTTGGCCTCGGAAGAAGTTTTGGTGAAGTATCAAAACAGCTTCCAAAGATTATTAACTTCTTGTTCTCGGAAACAATCTTACCCTCGGAAGCAAATTTTTTCTTAAGACTATATCTGCCTTCAAAAGTAAACATTTGCTTCGGAAGAAACACTTAAAGGGAAACACAAGTGTTAACCATCGGATGTTATTTAATCTTCAAAAGAAACCTTAACTGTAACAGATATCTTTTGGGCCCCACTCTGTAAAAAGGTAAAATATTTTGTCAGAAAAAAAAGATGTCGTTGATTTATTTAAATGGATTTATCTTGCTTCCTAATCTTGTCGAAACCTAAGCCATCTTTTCAATCATCATTACCCCTTATCCGATAAGATTTTGCCTCCATTTATACATAAATTACGACCATCTCTCTCCTTTCTACCGTTACAAGACTTTCTACCCACGATTTACAGAGATAACTCCCAAATTTCCCCCACTATTCTTCATCTTCTTCACCGTTCCTCTAATCAAACAGATACTCAGAAACAATGGCCCTCAATCCCCAACACAACCAAGTCACGTTCTTTGATTTCACAAAGGATGTCGACTATGCCCCAATCATCCAGTTTCTCAACCAATCGGCATACTTCACCGCCCTCACCGTGAACCTCTTGTTTACTCCAACCATATGGCAGACTTCTGGTCAAATGCAAGGAATGACACGCACAATGACCCACCTTCCCATACAGTTCACCTACTAAAGACGCCCCAAACAAATCCTTGATCAATCTACTCTGATTGATCAAGTCCCCTCAGTTCAATCTAAAAAGAGTAGAGTGGAAACAAGGGCTCCCACTCAGTCTGAGATCCCACCATCCTCTACAATAGACCTCAATGTCATGGTTGATTCTCCCCAGTCTTAACCAGACGATCCCATAAGCCTAGCCTTAAGCCCTCAGGGTGGTCACAACACTCCCCTGAGCAGCCTATAAGGGATATCCATATCATGGAATCCATTGCTTATGCAGGGGAATCCTTAGGTGATGACCAAGGTCCCGGGTAAATAGATATCCATGCTACATCCTTTCTTGACCTTCTTACCTGACCTGATGAGTATATCATACTCCAAAAGAGCAGTGATGTTGATCCATCTCACCACTCTCAAGATCAACATATCCCTTTGGAGCCTCTGATATTCAACCCACATCAGGAAACCAGTACTGAGGTGAGTCCTAAAGATGTGGAGGGGACTCATGTGGATAAAGCTGCCACTACTGAGAGTGCTTCATTAGCCTCTTAAGACAGTGGTAACATCAGTCAGCCTTTATCCATGGCAACTTTGCATCTTAGTGTTTCCGAAGGAGACATTGAATTGTAGAGGAAACCTGGGTGCCAAGAAACCATATCAGGTGGTGCGGAGGAGCATACTAGGCATGTTATCCCATCTCCCCATTATTCCTCACAAGAGGATGAGGGTAGTCTGCAACTCACCATATAGTATCTACTCTCCAAAATCTCAAACCTTGAATCTAAGGTTTAGATTTTAGAAGTAGATCTGCCACTCAGTAACTTGAGATTAATACTCTCAAGGCCTAACAAGCTGAGACACAGATTGAGAGGTCTGTCAGGCATGTACATACTCAGGTCTCTATAAGCTCTTCCTCAAGCTCATCTGACTCTGAAGATGATGATAGAAAAAAGGGGGAGAGTGTTGACAGGATCTCAGCCTCTAGTTTGATCAATTAGGTTGTATTCGCAGCGGATTTAGCACTAAAATTAGACAAACAAGCAAGAACACGAATGATTTTACATGCAACAGTAAAGTTATAAAGAGAGAGAATGATTCTGCCAAAAAGGTATTTTCTATTAATTCACATGTTTCGGCACCGTTTACAATTAGGTCATCTTCCTTTTATAGGAAGAATGACGTATGCTGATGTCACTTGATAGTGACATCAAACGGTTATTAACAAACTACTGAAAGAACACCTAAACTACTAAAAGGAAAAATACAAACAAATGAAAAGAAAAACCATCACAACAATTGAAGACAACTTCTTCAGCTGTTGTGACAAACTCTGAAGCTTCAGCACTTGGTCTTTAGACTTTGAGCTTCAGACGTTTCATCAGCTGATGACTTCAGTAGTTGTCATCAGGTGATGTCTTCAGTCTTTGTCTTCAGACTTTGTACATCAGTTGTTGATCGTCAGTTCTTCAGTTCTTCAGCTGTTGATCTTTAGCACTTGAGTCTTCAGTACTTGAAGTCTTCAGTACTTGTATTCTTCAGTACTTCAGACTTTAGTACTTGTGGTCTTTAGTACTTTAGATCTTCAGCTGTTGTTGCTCAGTTCTTTGATCTTTAGCTGTTGAGTCTTCAGTCTTTGTTAAACTGCTGATGAAGCTTTCAGCAATTGTTGTGATGTCATGTGAGACTTAGAGGTTTTCCTGATCTTGGCTCATTGGTTCTTTTGGTCCAACAAACTCCCCCTGAACCAATGCAGCC
>BJCO01673501.1:0-17434 GCA_018326465.1 Flaveria floridana | reverse complement strand
TTGTAGGGAGGAGTGAAAAACAAGTTGATTTGGATGGTAAGATCTCACAATCAAGAGCCTGGAAGCTCTGATACCAATTGCAGGATCGGTGTTGGTCACTCAACAATCGGTTTTTCTCTCAAACTCACCTTGAACGACACTCAGAAAGAGTCTAGGAAGAGTTGATCACAATATAACAAGTAACAAGCAGTAATAAACACAGCATGTAAATTTTCAAGGTACTTTTATATATTGCTTCTCAACTCAAAGGATTACAAGACTCTTACAAGCTCAAGTTCTGGCTCAATCTCACTTCCTAATGACTTACAATGAGAATACATATATAATACTACCTACAGCCGGATATACTTTGATACCAGCTGGAAACCTATAACCAAACATCTGTACTACAAGACTATAGGTTAAGGTATCTCAGACATTTTTCCTGAGATTTGGTAGTCAGGACATGTCCCTGACTTACCTTTTGTCACCAACTAAAGTTGGTAACATGTACTATCATAAAAAGGTAAACAGTATATTAAAGTATGGTCAATAACATGGTTCTTTAGGAAGAAGTCATGCTGTATCAGAGGTCTGCAGCGGATTGTCAGAGACCATACTTATGTCTACTGGACATAGCAATGTCTTCCGAAGGATAAATTACTTCGGAAGAATAACTTCTTCCGAAGCCACTTATACTTAGTAAGACTGCTTCTTCCGAGGCTTGGAGTCTTCTTTGTCTTCGGAAGTAGACTTTGTCTTCAGCTCTTTCTTCAGACTTTTGTCTTCAGTTATTTCTTCAGACTTTGTCTTCAGCTCTTTCCTTTAGACTTTGTCTTTGGAAGTCTTCAGACTTTGTCTTCGGAAGTCTTCAGACTTTGTCATCGGAAGTCTTCAGACTTTGTCTTCGGAAGATAGTCTTCAGCTGTTGTCTTCAGCTGTTGACTTCAGCTGTTGACTTCAGTTGTTGTCTTCAGCTGTTGACTTCAGCTGTTGTTCTTCAGCTGTTGACTTCAGCTGTTGCCTTCAGCTGTTAACTTCAGCTGATGTCTTCAGCTGTTTCCTTCTGACTTCGGAAGATCTCATACTTAGCTTCCGAAGCCTTTGAATGTAGCACCAAAATTGACTATGTGAATTGGTTTTGGTTGCACCAGCCTTATAATGACCCAACAAGAAGAGCTGGAAGTGATTGCAGGCTCATCAGCTTAGGAGTAGCAAATGAAGAAATGCTAGTACTCCCACTTGATGAGCTTGTAAAGTTGGAAGAAGTAACCTTGCTGCAAAGAGAAAAGGAGATTGCAGCAAGGTTAGCTAAAGAGGAGAAGGCCAAGAAGATGAAGGAAGAGGCTGAACTGAAGAAGAGAATTGAGAGGATAACCTTTTTTTTCTCATGAGGTTATTCTCAGGAGGAGCTGAGTCCTCATGATAATAAGATGACCCTGCGTCTTGTCAACAGAGAACATGATCAAATTAATACGGAAAGAAGAGCTGCCAGGGAGAAGTTAAGGGAGAGAAAGAAGAAGAAGGAGAAGGCCATGCTTGCAGCTGCCAAGAAAATAGGAGACAAAGACTGGATGAATGCTTATCTCAGGGCACATGGCTTCACTGGTAGGCAAGTTAGGCCAATGTCAGAGAAGACCCTACAGCCACATGTCAGTGATATCAAATCTGACATTCGCTTAGGAAGAAGGAAGGAGGTATCTTAAGAGATACATGGGATGGAACCCAAACCAACACCCAAACCACAACCCACAGCGACTGAACCTATACGCTTTCCCTTCCCTATCAAAACCGAACCCATCACTGAACCTTACACCCCTGAACCCAGACCATCCACCTTACCCTTTCCATCTTCCTTTGCCCCTCAACAACCACCACCACTACAAATCCTACAACCTAAAACACAACCCAAAACCCAATCAATGCCCAAACCATCCTCTGAACCATCCAAAAATCTGACCTTAGAAGATATTATGGAGATCAAAAGGAGACTCATCAACTGCTCAAATCTGAGTAGCATATCTTATGAGGAAGGATTCATTATATTAACATACATTGATGGATCCTCATGCTCCCTCATAAGAAATGCCTTCCTTGATCTACCCCGAGAGACTCTATACCAATCACTCAATCTCTCAGCTTTAAACTCAGATTCCTTAAATGAAGAATATAAGAAGCTAAGAAGAAGATTGGTGACCCTACTAGACACTAGGAATGGGGATAGACTACCAAACTTGCCCCTCATTCCTAGAAAGAAAATTGTCCATTGGAGGTTTGATGAACCTTCTCATAACTTTGTTGTGGAAAGGGAGAATGGAGAGGTAAACAGGCTCAATGCCTCATCTCTGCTACACTTGAGCAGATTTGATATTGCTGAGTTTGTAGAGAGACCATTCTCCAATCCCTCAAACTCCATAATAGTTGCTCACATCAGAAGACATATTGACAGCATTCATCTTGTTGAATTAAACAAAAGAAAAGAACTGAAAATGAGTGAAAGCTAAAGAAGGAAGTGTAGTTTTGGTAGCATCAACCTAGGGGCAGCTTATTAGTTCTGTTGAGGCTAGTGCAACGAAAACAACACTTAGAAGAAATTTGTACAACTAAGAGAAATCTTCCGAATGCAAGATGCAACTTCTGAAGCTTATTTGATGATCGTGCGAAGAACTTCTGAAGGTTAAACTTAGTCATCCGAGACTTAGAAGTTCTCCTTCTGAAGTAAACACTTAGAAGATTGAAGACAAAGTCTTCCGAAGACAAAGCCTCGGAAAAAGTTGTGTCTTCCGAAGTGTAAATGGTTCGGAAGAACTTATTCTTCCGAAGCCATTTTACCTTCGAACGAATCATACTATGAACCAGTGGAAAAAAGCATGGTCTGACTGATAGTTGTTGCCTACTCTGATTCACTGCAGGATGGTTTCCACGTTCATGTGATTGACCTTACTTTTCTCCACTGTTCACCATTCCTTAGTTGGTACCGTTTCCACCATTAGTTGGTGACCAAAAGGTAAGTCATGGACCTGTCATGACTACCTTATCTTAGATAATACTTTATCTAAGATACCTTACCTCTAGCAATGTAGTATTTGTCTAGTAGTAAGTCCCAGCATGTTATCTACGTATAATAAGTTGTAGATAGTTGTATATAAAGTCCCTCATTGTAACTTAGTAACCATGCTTCAACATGAGTCTTGTAATACCTAGGTGAGAGATAATATATACAAGAATCTTAAAAACCATTTCTTGTGTTCTTTACTTATTATATTATTATCAACTGAGTTCGTGATTCTGTATTCATCAAACGAGTGATACTTAACTAGTGTGTGAGAAACACTTAGTGTTGAAAGACATATATCGATCCTGCAAGCTGGAGCAACAAGTTATCAAAGAACAAAAGGCTGCTAAGAGAAAGATGAAGGACGAGGCTGCAAAGTCAAGAGACAACATTTAAAAGGGCCAAAAGAAATCAGCTGATAGGAAAAAGACAATGAGCTTCTTGAAGCTGTGTGGATTCAACAGAAGGAGGCTTGGTCCAATGTCTCTATCCACTATGGATGAACACATTAGAGTGATCAAGAAGAACATTAAAAGGGGAGAGCTTACTGAGTTACAATCTCCACCAAAGTCAACCTCCTCCTAAAGTTGAGGTTATGGTTAAACCCACTAATACAACACAACCTAGACCTAGAGCTGCATATCAGCCAACTTCATCTTCAAACCCATAGCAGTGTCCTAATCCTTCTCTTTTTGAGACATAACACAGCAACCTAGTGATGAAGTCCAGTCTGCTCCATCAAAGACTCCAGGCAGGAGGAAAAGCATGGCCAAGAAAAGTATATTCAAGAAGAAGAAGAAGTCCAAGGCATCCACCTCCCTACCTCAAGATGAGCCACAGTATCCTGTGGAAGTGCAAAAATAGGCTACTCAACCAATTCCAACTCAAGCACAACCTCTTGTTGCTGGAAGACCCATCTTGTCCTGGACCTTTGCTGCAAATCCAGACATATGGTTTATTTCTTGCAAGACATGCTTGATCTTCCTCTGCACGATATCTATGACATGAGATGATGTTATTAGAGTCTAAGGGATCTTGACCAATTAATAAAGAAAGGAATGGTCTTGATCCTAATAAGTACTGTCAATATCAGACTTATCTTCTTTGTTTGGTAGCATCAGCCTAGGGGGAGTTTGTAAGGTTATATCAGAGAGGCTGATGCAACCAAATCAACCAAAGAGCTTCAAGAAGGCATGCACTAATGTACAAGGTAGAAGTTACTTTGCAAGTTTTATACTACTCATAGAAAATATTCAGTGTAAATTCTTTCGAAGCAAAAGACCAAATCTTTCAAAGCCAAAGATGAAGTCTTTCGAATCTTCAAAGACAAAGTCTTCCAAAGCCAATTAAGTGAGGACTTATTTCTTCCAAAGACAGAGAAGACGTGCTTTCTCTTATCAACTTTTGCATAAAGCTGACCCACTTTCTTTTAAAGACCATCCATTAACCGGTCATGCATATACTTTTAAAGACCAATTTTTTTGTATTGACAATCCCTTAACCGGTCTCTGCTCAATCTTTTTTAAAGACCATCCCTTAAAGATTACGCTTATATTAATTTTTTTATATATGGTGTTGTTCGGTTCATAAATCTGATTCAAGAGATCTAACCTAACTAGAGAACTCATAAAATGATATGTTCGTTGTTGTATATGGTTGTAAAAGTTGCTTCGAGTTTCCATTTGTTTTCGTCCACTTAATTCTTACTAATTTATTTAACTTGCGATCAGATTTATTTATTTTTTTATCAGTTTATTGTCGTATTGTTTTCAATATGGTAAATATGTTTGGATAGTATATTCATTATCACTATATTTATTTATTCAAGTATATTTAAGATATTGTTTCATTAATGGCAGCCGCAGATTCAGCCCAAAACAAACGCATAGGGTTTTGATACAACGTGATGTTATAATAGCTTTTTCCTTTGGAACAATATTAAAACACTTGTGGATATAAGAAATCCCTGTGCAAGGGCCTGGTGTGAAATCATGTAAAAATGGTAGTGATCTTCAAATGTTTAGTTACAAAAAACGATAATTAATAATAGTAAAGAAAAAAATATAATAATAATCAAACAAAAATAAATCACCAAGGCTGATACAGAACTCCTCAGGGGATTCATCACAAATACCCTTCATGATAAGAAAACAAAACAGCAAAAAAACATTCTTTTTCCCTATTAGTGTAGTTGAATCGGATTTGAAATCACTAGGGAAGAGCCTCTAAGTGATTATTGATAGCCTTATCTATGGAGGATACTATGAAGGTGGAAAACCAATACAAAGCTGATGCAACCAAAGCAATGAAAGACCTTCCAGCAGGCATGTACTAATGTAAAAGGTAGAAGTTACTTTATAAGTTTTACACTCCTCATAGAAAATATTCTGTGTAAAATCTTCCGAAGCGAAACACCAAATCTTACAAAGACAAAGATAAAGTCTTCCGAAACTTTAAGGACAAATTCTTCCAAAGCCAATGAAGTGAATACTTATTTCTTCTTAATACAGAGAGGACAGGCTTTCTCTCATCAAATTTTGCATAAAGCTGACCCACTTTCTGCTGCGACTCTGAAGACTCACCAACTTGTACAAGTTGGTGAAACGGTCCATGATTTTGCAACTATAGAATGTGGTCTAGTGTTTGTATATTTCTACTTTGGACCTTTTATCCTTTTTATAATACATTAGGATGTGAGCTGTGTCATGCCATAGTCACTAGTCAAAGGTCAATCTGCTTTTTGACTTTACATTGATCTTATTGCCTTGATTAGTGTTTCCAGTTCTTGTATTTTATTAAGATGCTTTGTAACACTTGTAAAATAATTTGAAAACAATATACAGCATTCTTGAAAACCAATGCTTATCTGTCTTGTTCATAGTTTTGTCTCTTTGTTTACTTGTGTTCTTAGTATCTCTTATATAAACCCGGTTTCCTATTTGATCTGTTAAGTGTTCTAACACTATCCTAATTGTGAGACTGATTGTATTGACAATCCCTTAACCGGTCATGCACATACTTTTAAAGACTTTTTTTTTATTTGCATATGAATTAGTTCAATAAGACTATCGGGTTGGGAACTTAGAATAGAGCTAACAGTTCAAAATGGACACAGTTAATAAATTATATGAATAAGATTACGCGTATATTAAATTTTTTATATATGATGTTGTTTGGTTCATAATTCCGATTCTAGAGATATGACCCAACTAGAGAACTCCTAAAAGGATATGTTAGTTGTTGTATATGGTAGTAAAAGTTACTTCGAGTTTCCATTTGTTTTCTTCCACTTAATTCTTTAATAATTTATTTAACTTGAGATCAGATTTATTTAATTTTTTATCAGTTTATAGTCATATTGTTTTCAAAATGGTAAATAATTTTGGATAGTATATTCATTATCACTATATTTATTTATTCAAGTATAATTATGATATGTTTACATTAATGGCAGCCGCCGATAAAACCCACAACAAACGCATAGGGTATTGATACAATGTGATGCTATAATAGATTGTTCCTTTGGAACAATAACAAAACACTTGTCGACACAAGAAATCTCTGTGCAAGGGCCTGGTGCGAAATCATGCATAAAGGCTATTGAATCTTTAGCTGTTTAGAAACAAAAAATGACAATTAATAATAGTAAAGAAAAAATATATAATAATAATCAAACAAAAATAAATCACCATGGCTGATACATAATTCCTCAGGGGCTTCACCATAAATACACTTCATGATAAGAAAGTAAAAGAACACAAAAAACATTATCTTTTTCACCATTAGTGTTGTTGAATCGGATTTGAAATCACTAGGGAAGAGCCTCTGAGTGATTATTGATAGGCTTATCTATGAAGTAGACTATGAAGGTGGAAAACCAATACAAGTAGTCCTACTATAGTAGAAGGATATGAAGAGTTTTTATAAGAGGTTGTGATGGTAGAGTGGCAAGAAATAAGAGTAACACATATAACTCCCAACAAACACATGAAGAAAAAGTTGGCATAGGGCCTATTATTATACCATTAAATTTAATTGGTTGAATAGTATTAAATCTTTTTTGATGCTTTTGTGTTTTATCATGTGTCATGATGTGATTGGTTATTTTTTATATTTCATTTGAGTTTTCTTTTATTTTCAACAACCTGCTTATAGCTGGTCCACTCTACACAATAACATTTAATTTAATAGTTTATTTAAGTTTATAAAAAAATACACTCACCTTCAAAAAATATGCTTGGTGCTTTTAATTATATGGAGATATGATATGATATTACAATAATGCTTAGCATCATAGGCATATTATATTCCATATCGTGTTGTTGGTAAACTTACTAAATCAAAAAACAGTTTAAACTGATTGCTATGACAAATTTAAATAACATAATCAATACTCATGAACATGTCCATATTAGAATCATATAAAATGGTGAAAGTTGTTTTCATGGTAGTCATCTGAATTTAAATTGTGAAATCATTCATAAGGGTTAAGGGCTTGAGCCCCCCTATAATTGATTGGTGTAAATAGGTTGTAGTATATAATTAGTACCAGGTTACAGAGGTTTATAAGTTGTTGCTCTATAAATAGGTTGTAGTATATAATTAGTACCACGTATTCACTTAAATTGGTTTTAGATTATTCAACTGCATAAAAGGTGAATTATAGGTAAGTTAAATAATAATAATGATAAGGCTATATACTAACGTCTGATATCATTTTATAGAAATTTTTTATTACTATAATATATAATTATGTTGATTAGCAAACAAAATAACTATTATGCGTAAAAGGGTTAGGAAGCGTTTTGGATTTTGCTTTTTATTAGGTAATGGTCCTTAAACGGGTGAGAAACACAAGGTGTAACTTTTTTGCTGTTAGATTGCATAAGGTGTTTGTCATTTAGTGGGTGAGAATACAACAAATACGAACTCATGTCCAGCTTGCAAGACTTTTAACTTTAGTTTTCACATTTGAGATTTAGCTTTTACATATACACTTTTAGCACTTTTGGCCCTCTTTGTATTATTTAGCTTTTACTATTATTAGCATTGTCTTTTTTTAAGACATGTATAATGGTCATAAAGTATATACGGGTTGTTGTACGGTTTATACGCGTAAAACCATGCGATTTCGGGTTAAAAATCACCGTATACGGGTGAAATGTAGGTCAAACGTAATAAAAAATAATTTTATTACAAAACTTTTCTTAAAATAATTTTATATACGTTATTACTGTATATTAAGTTATTTGTTAAAACGGTTAATCAATGTTGATTTATATAAAAAAGTAATATTTCGTAAAAATGTAATAAAACAAGAGATAATTTTCTTAACAAAAACAAAATTGTTAATCTTAGATGAAATACTATTATGAATGTCACACCCCGTGGCCAAGAAGGGTAGGACGTCATAGACAAGCAACATACATGGCAGCGGAAACAAACCATCACAAGAGCACACAAGGAGAGAAATAAAATGGCATTACAAGAGTAAAGTCAAACCAGGCTGTAACATTCAAACCCATCACACAATTACAAATTCATTACATTAATATTCAGTATTTAACAATCATAATTTAAATTGTTTAAATATTTCACAGTCAAGTAATGCCAAGGGAAGTCGAATTTCTAAGTCATCCAAGTCTGGTTCTTCAATCAAGCCAGATCCATTAGGGATTACCTGAAACATGCTCAAAAAGATTTTTGTGTCAAGTAAAAGTTTATGAATTCAAGTGCTTAAATGTTAGGATTCCTATAAGTCTGATGCAGCCAAAACATCCAAAGTCTCTCTGCACACTACAATAAAAGAACTGAAGTACAAATGCTTCGGAACTTTGACACCATCACTAGAAAGTTATTCTAAGTGTAAAATCTTCCGAAGCCAAGACCAACATCTTCCGAAACGAAAAATGAAGTCTTCCGAAGCTTCAAAGACAAAGTCTTCCGAAGCTTCAAAGACAAAGTCTTCCGAAACCAAAGAGTGAAGACAGATTTCTTCCGAATACTTTTATATACATGCTTTATCTAATGTACTTTATCATAAAGCTGGACCACTTTTCCGCTGCAACTCTGTTCAGTCACCAACTTACATGAGTTGTTGAAAAGGTCCTTGCTTTTGGTAACTGTACATTGAGGTCTTGAGTCTGTGCTTTCTACTTTATGTACATTTATCATTTTTGTAATATATTAGGATGTGAGCTATGACATGTCATAGTCACTAGTCAAAAGGAAATCTTCCTTTGACTCTACATTTGATTTAGTCGTTGTCTAATCTTATGTATCCAGCTGGCCTTCAATGTATGGCCGGCTATAGGATATAGTATATATTATCTCAAGTTTTTGTAACTCTCTAACTATGCATTGTAACACTTTGTAAAAGAACTTGAGAAGCAATATACAACATTCTTGAAAACCATATACTTGTGTTGATTGCTATCTTGTTCTGTCTCATTGTTACTTGTGTTCTTAGCATATTTCATACAAGTTAACTAGTTTCCTATTTGATCTGTTAAGTGTTCTAAAGAACTTTCCTCATTGTTTTGTCATGTTGTAGGTGCATACCCCTTCTATCGGTCCTGTATTTGGTATCAGAGCATTCCAGGCTCTTGACATAAGATCTCACCATCTTAAGATCTCTAACACACACAAAATACTTAATAACTCAATTGACAGCTATCTCTAAAGCTGATATGGAAATTAGAACTATGACAAAGTCTCCAATGATTACTCCTGAGGACTTTGATACTTGGTGTCAAAGAATGGAAGGCTTCATCAAGTCTCAAGACTCCAGGATGTGGGCTTCTGTTATTCAAGGACCTTGCATACCAAGCACCACCTCTGCTACTCGTGGTGGTATGATTCAAAAGGATGTGGCTGATTACTCTGAAGAAGACAGAAAGAGAACAAAGATTGATCAAAAAGCCATGACAGCCCTTCAAACTTCTCTTCCAAACTCCATCTACAGAGGCTTCAAGAAGTGCAAAACAGCTAAGGATCTATGGGATGCACTGAAGCTTATGTATGAGGGGTCCAAAGAGGCAAAGGAGAATAAGAAGGATCTCCTGAAGCAGCAGTTTGAAAACTTTATCTTTAAAGTAGGTGAAACCATGACTCAAAAATATTTCAGGTATGTTAAGATTGTGGATACTCTAATAGATGTTGGAGTAACTCATGAGAACAAGGACATTTTAAGGAAGTTTATGTCATCTCTTCCTAGACAATGGACACATTATTATATTGTTACAAAAGGACTGAGAACCTTAAGACTCTTACTCTTATAGAGTTGTATGGTATTCTCAGTGGATATCAGATTGAGATGAATATGCAAAACTCATCTAGTAACTCCAGTAATCAACTGAGTTCTGCCCTCCATGTGATTGAAAGGGAAAGCATTGAACCACAACATCATCTTATATGTTACCCTGACAATTCACAAAAGGGTCATTTCATCACCTTCCCTGAGATTCCTAGAGAGAGCTACACTCAAGGAAGTCCTTTCCAAAAGACAAGTTGCTCTCATGCTTTTGTCTCTACTGATGAAATCACATGAAACTTTCTATTCACCCTTGAAGATTTGGACTATATCCATCCATATGATCTGGAATACATGGAGATAGTTCAGTAGATGGCTCTTCTCACTTATAGAGCAAAGAAGTTCTACAAGAGGATAGGGAGGAAGTTTCCAAGCAATACAGCCAGTGGAAAGTTTGGGCTGGACAAGAACAAAGTAAGTGTTACAACTATAACCAGATAGGACACTTTAGAAGGGCGTGTAAGGCACCAAGGACAAATGGTGGCCAGACACAAGCAATACCAAACTACACTGAGAGAGCCCCTCAGAATAAGAAGCCAAAGCACCAAGCTGCAGTTGCTGTTGAATGAGGCTTTGATTGGAGGTTTCAGGTGGATGATGCATCTCCAAACCAAACACTCATGGCAGATCATGATGATGCCAAGGTATTGGAACATCTTTGTACTCCTGAACGTATTGCTAAAGTTAATAGATACAAGGGCTATAACTTAGAAATGAGATCTGATCTTGAGTCCTTAAATATCTTAAAAGCTAATTTAAAGAGAGTTGAAAATGACTATAAACTTAAGATAGAGGACTTAGAGAAAACCATTTCAACTCTTAAACACGAGCAGACAAACTACAAGACTCAAATCAAAGATCTCATAACTAAGTTAACTAAATGCCATGCTGAGCTTGTGATCAGCAAAGCCAAGGCAAAAAAAAAGTGTTCTTGAAGAAGAGACCTTCAAGAACATAATATCCTCATCCTTGCATGCAAAAGTTTGTTATCAAAATAAGCAGGGACTGGGATCTAGTGAGATAGCTCCTTTGTTATCAAAATAAGCAGGGACTGGGATCTTGCAAAAGTTTGTTATCAAAATATCAGTATTAGAATAGAGACAAGTCAATGAATGCGGAATAATCATTAACTGTTGTTTAATTGTTTTAATTGATAATTTAATATCAAAATTAAAGCTTGTTATGATGAACATAATTATATACATAATAAATGAGCAAACAAGAATTAATTCAAATGTATTTCATTAATACAGAATAATGATTACAAAAGAATAACTTAAGGATGCTATGAACAAAGATTCATCAAACGTATTGTTGTTGATGTGACGTGGGCTAGAGTTTGATTGCGTGATGTGATGTGTGTTTGCCGTAATAATGCACTTGTGTTCGATACATTGATATGAAACCTAAGACTCATATTTATAGGCAATTATTAGTCTGCTAAGGAAACACCGAATCTCTTGGGATTTGTAATTGACTTGCTGACTTGTTGACTCGTAGCACTTCTCAAATGCATACAAGTGTCTTTGTCTTCCATAGGAATTTTGTCTTCCGCATGAACTCTTGTTCTTCCATAGGAACTTGTTCTTTCGTAGGAGACTTCACTTCTTGTGGTGATCATCAGAGAATACTGATGTTCATCCGTAGACAATCTATGGAAGCCTTGTCTTGTAAGAAACATATCTACGGATTAACAAAGTTGTTCATCCGTAGATATTTCTTACACTTAGCTGATTACAAGAATTGACCAAGTATATTGCTTTTGCCTATAATCATACATATCAGGCAACACAGATATATGGGTTAACCTATATACTCAATGCATACATAAAAGTAGTGAGTTACAATCATTTACTACAAGACTTTCTAAGCCTATACAAATTGATCTAGACTTATTCTTTCTAGATCTAACAATACTCCCCCTTAGGCTTAGATCCTTGTAATCATTTCTTCAAAATTGAAAGCTCCTTCACTCTAGCAATGATCTTGTTGTAAAAGTAAGACACAATAGTCTTCTGATCATCATACTTGTAGTTGATTTTCATCTTGCTGAGCTTCTTCAGAGTTTCAAAACTCAGTCCCAGAACATCTTCTTCAGTGGTGAGTGTTTCCAACACATTGTTGTTATGCACCACTTCTTGCTCATCCTGCTCTGAGATCCTTAGTTCTGAGACTTCATCAAAATTGGTTCCCTTCAACAGTCCAGCATTATGTTTTCTCCTGTTGTAAGCTTTGGCATGGAGTTTGTCAACCAATTGGATTACATGAACATGCAGGAACAAGTCATTCTGAGCTCTGTCATCAGTTAACTTTGGAAAGTATTTGTCATGTAAGTATGAAGTGTAGCTGGGATGCAGTAGTTTGATTTCCATAGGATCAAAGAACCTGATTCTATCAGCTTTCTTGTTTTCAGCATTCCTTGGCAGCACCAGTTCCTTCGGCTTTTCAACATATCCCCATTCTGCTATGAGATATGTGTATTGATTTCCTTCAATTGTCTTGGTGGCTGCTATTTTCCTGTTGTTGTATCCAATTCTCTTTAAAAATTCATCATCAACTTATTCGGAAGCATTGGACTTAAACCTTTTTAGACCTTTTATTCTCTTCTTATGCTTAGCTTGTTCTCTCTTAACCTCAGTTAGCATATCATCTCTGAACTTAGTCTTCAACTTACCCAACAATGTTGAAAAGTCTCTTCCTCTTGGGTGTATTGGGTAGTTAGAGATGATAAGGCTTTGTTAGTCTTTGAGATCATATTCTAGCAAGCACAATACTGAAAATACATTATGGAAGTATTCAACTCTTCTAGATGTTCTCTTAATTAGTGCATAATCCTAGTCTGGATCATATTTCCAGGCCATAATCCTGTTCTCTTCCACAGAACTGGGAGTTGTGAGATGATCAATCAGCTGAATTAGGATAGACTTCTATTCAGTGATTTCTCTAACAGTAGTACCAAGTGGCCATACTTTGCAGGGTATAACTTCTCTTGGTTCTCTAACCAGTTTATCTTTCCCTTTGTACTGATCCTTGATTTCTACAACCACTGGTTCAGCAGCATCTTTGTTATGGTGTTCAATAGCAGGGTTTGGAGCTTCAGTTCTAAATCGGATACCATTGTCAAGTTCAACTTTCATCACATGCTCCATCATCCTTCTCAGCTCACCAACTGTTCTTCCCTTTATCTCACCTTGTAGCCAGTAAGTCATGTTGTATTTGCTCAGTTTAGCTGTGTCACAGTGGCCTAACTCTTTCTTGATCTTCTGAATTGATTGAAAGGAAGTGAATGCTTCATAATCACAGTTGGGGATCATAAATCTTGCAAGCTCAAACTCTTTCGGCAGATCTTTTAATTCAAACACATTCATCCTTTCAACCATGTCCTAGGGAACCCATTGTTGATAAGAGTCATAAATATGGTTGACTCAGGCCTCCCTTCTAAGATATCTTTTGTTGGTAGAAGATCATTAGCCTTTGAACCTTTTTGTTCTGTTGGGGAGTCCATCTTGATCAGCTCATTTCATTCTTCATCACTTTCACTATCCTTATGAGATATAGACTTCATAGTAGATAAATCTACTGAAGGTCTGTGTTCAGGGGATGTAAGCTTTGGTCTCATAGGTGAACCTTCAACATTGGTCACCTTCTTCTAGGTAGTACCTAAGTACTTTCTCTTCCTTGAGTACAGAATTAAATGCTTAGAAGCCTCAGAAGATTCTTTTGCTTGAATTGTTGATGGATTTTCATCTTTAGCTCCTAAGTACCTGCATTTGACTCTAGTGTATGGATTTTCATCTTTAGCTCCTTAATTTGTTCATCTTTCACCTTTAACAGATCTGATTTAGCTGAGAGAGAGTTAGTGATTTGTTCAATCTTCAAGACCATCTTCTCCTTCTCATTTTTCTCATAGCTCACAGACTCCAGCAATTCCTTCTCATGTTGAAGCAATGCATCAATCACTTCATTGTTGCATTATGCATCTTATCTAAGTCTTTTAATCCTTGCTTCTTGCTTCATCAGCTCTTCATCCTTTTAACTCTTGTATTATTTGTTTTCTTTTATTTGACTTGAGCACCAGTATACTGTATTCAGCCACCAGATAACTCTTGCTCACCGGGATGTCCTTATCACTTAGATCCTCTTCATGGTAGGCAATAACATCAACATAGTTGCCTTTTTCTTCTTCTTCTTCTACATGTTCAGCAGCAGTCTCATCATCATTGGCTTCAGTGGGTGCCACAGTTGCTGAACTTGAGCCGGGCTCATCTGTTTGATCTGCCAGCTCTTGATGTTGATGATGTTATAGTTGTTGAGGATCGCGGATTGGAGATATGGGTTCAGTATGATCAGACAATACTTGGTTTTGTGAGTTGGAGACTGAGAGCGGAATGGTGCTAGCTTGAGACATTAACCCAGTTTCACTAGAGTAAAATGAGTTCTGAGACTGAGTTACGTGTATAGGCTCAGTATGAGCACTCTTAGGAGTCTGATTTTTTGGTGTTTTAGTTTGTGGAAGAATATGTGATTGATTGTGTATAGGAGAGATTGGCGGAGTATTTTGAGTGACTGATTGAGATTGTGGTGGTGATTCTTGTTGGATAGGTGACATGGGTAGGGTGTTTTATGTTGCTGCTGATAGATGTTGTGGAGAATCATGGTGTTGAACAGGTGAGATGGGTAGGTTCTTTTTCCTAGCTGGAGTAGATGTTAGTAAGAGGATTGTTGATGTGGTGAGTGTGAGGCTTGTACAGAGTTGGATGATGAGTCTTCTTGCTGATCTGCCCATACTAGTTCTTGAGCAATGTTGCCATTGACATCCACTTCATGGGCAAACATTGGCATATCATCCCGTTGGTATTTTCTACTGATCTTGTTTAGTACAGACCTACCCAAGTGAGCTTGTACAAACACATCTCCATCTCTTGCTATCCCAGGCAGTTCAGGAATCATGGTAACATATACATCTTATCGGACCTTTGCAATTTTACTTGGTCACATAGACAATTGAAGATGTACTTAGAGTAGTTGTAAGTTCTTCCCTAAAAAATCCTTATAATACTCGAAGAGATGTGCCTTGAGAATTTGAAATACACTTAAGGTAAGTGTGATGCAGGAATCGATAAGGCTTGCATAATCTCCCCTTCTTGATCTCACCCTTGTCAAAATTACAATCATATCCCATCAGATAGAATACCTTCTCTATGTACTCGTTTTCGAATATATCTGGGTGACCCACCTTTCGTTCCCCCACCTCAAGTGATTTTCTGATCGTTTGTTTATCGATCCTTATTCTCTTAGATTAGATTTCAGCAACAATCACCTCATTTTCTCCATCTTGCTCTATATGTGCTGAATTCCAAAAATCCACTATATGAGCTTGATGAATCATAGGCTCTGCCGTTAGGGCATAGAAGAGCCTGAATCGTCAAAGATATCTAATGATATCTCTACATTCTTCTCATGTGGGATCATCAGCATTGAGGAATGCACACACATTGTGCTCTTTTGCAAACCTATTCGTCATCTATACATAAGAACGATGAAGATTATGTTAGTATCAGTGTTACAGAGATGAATACGAGCAGTTTTAACGAAAATTAGAAATCAAACAGTTCATTGTTGATGATTAGGACATGATTTACCTTTGAAACAATGATTTGCGATCAAGATTATGTGATTCTTTATGATTTTAGTTTGGTAATTTTGAATGTTTGTGAAAGGGGGAAAGGGAGTGCGCTTTTCTACGTCTGAAAAGTGAAAAAGTGCTCTGATAAATACTGAAACGGAAGTTATTCCGTAGATTTCATATCTTCCGTAGGACATCTGCGGATGCCTAACTGATAAATACTGAAACGGAAGTTTAAATTAATCTTTATTAAGTATATCTTGATTATCCATAGATTACCACTCTATGAACATGGATTATACTTTTAAAACTATCAACACTTCCATAGTTTACCAATTCTACGGATGGTCATAATTTAATTGATTTTTCACTATAGCTTCCGCTGATGCTGAAGTTAGCTTCTGCTGATGGTGAAGTTTCACTGTTGCTTCTGCTGATGTTGAAGTTTCATTATTGCTTCTGCTGATGCTGAAAGTTTAAATGAAACTTTAATTGTATGATTCTAATCAAGTGATAGAACCATTTATTGCTATTGGACCTTGTTAACTTTGTTTTCATGACAATTGAGTACAAGTAGATTTATATTTTGAGAACTTCATATATACTGCAGGCAAGTTAGTGCTCAAGCTCCAATTCCTTCAAATATTTTTTATTTAAATTCAGATTTTATTGTTTTTCATGCATTACCTACTCCCCTTAAATTTGTGATTAATGATAAGCTGTTGCATTCATCATAAATTTATATGGAAAATTAGCATGAAAGGCATATGACAGTCCAAAATTGGTACAAGCATGCATATATATATAAGGGGATCATACTATGACACTAAGCTCCTTCTGTTTTTAATTAATTTGATGAGATTTGATCTGATGCTACACCTGATTGCAAGTATATATTTCCACTTAAATCCAAGCAAGAGTATTGTATCAACTAGGCATGCTATTTGTCATGTTTTAAGGTTTATTAGTGAGTAATTGTTATGTGCTCCACATTCAATTCTCATTAGAGTTTGTCCTCCGTTTGTGAGTCAAATCATCATTTTTTTACACTTAGAGGCTATGTACATTATGTTATAAATTCTATCTTGAGAAAACTTTGTAGTCTCATAAATGCTTTGTTGTTAACTGTGACAACCGGTCCCAAAGTCACTATTCTAAACCCTAATTTAATTGCATCATATCCCGTCTTATGAGTACTAATAATGGAAACAATTCAATTATATCAAGAGTGTTAGAATTATTAATTTTTACTTGATCAATTTTTATGATTCTATGTGATTTACGTGAATTTAGTCATTTTAGGTCTTGCCTTTTTAGAAAATTCGTGCCCAGGAATATTGATTAGTCACCCTAACTATAATTTAGAATATCAAATGAATCAATTAAGTGTGTATGTACATTAGAAATTTCGGACCTAGCATGTACCATTGTGCAAGACTAAACCAATTAATTAACAACTTAT
>BJCO01673499.1:0-11977 GCA_018326465.1 Flaveria floridana | reverse complement strand
TTAATGAAATATGATATGTGTTTTGATGTTTAATTGTCTTTGTTTATATCATATTCTTATTGTAATTGGTATTATTCATATGTATGAACATTATATATATGTTTGAGGTTGTTGTACATAGTTCTGAGTCACTAATGATTTAGAAATGTGTTCAACTTAGTTGGGTGGTTATTCATGCTAATGGACCATACTTATAGACCATACGCATGAATGAACCATACTTATGGACCAGTCGCACGACTGAACTAGGAGACTGGATCAGTCGTATGACTGAGACATAAGATTAACTCAGTCGCACGACTGAACCTTCAGTCGTGCGTATGAGTCAAACGCATGAGTCAATCGCATGACTGAACCATGCTAATGGCTCATTCATACGAATGGATACAGAAAACCTATAAAAACCACATAATTCGTGAAAAACATAAACACCTGGAATACTGTCATACCCTAGCCATCCAGAGCGTCCCTGTTCGTCCATCCAACTTCATAGTTCATTCCTGATCGATTCCAACTCGTTCTTAACGTTTGTTTAATCGTTAGATCGATCAGGTTGTCGTTCTCACTGATTGGATAACCAATCAAATAGAATTCCTTGCTATTTGATTTGGTCTCACGCAGAATCAGTTAGTACTCCGTACGAAAGCGGTCCTAACAATCAGTTAGTACTCCGTACGAAAACGGTCCTAACAAGATATATATATCAAAAGATGGCAATTCACATAATAGGTTATTGAATAAAGTAAATAAAGATGGATGAACAAATGTTACAATCAAACCTTGACAAATATGGCTACAATAACGATTAAACGATTAACTAAGTGTATTTGGTTCCTATACTGCTCAAGAATATGACACTAGGAGCCGACAATATCCTCAGCTTTAGCACCAAATAGGCTTGTCAGGTCCATAGATCTATGACGTCGCTAGGGTAGCAATAGTTAATGATTGTGTCTTACAAGCGTCATCACGTGATAATTACAAGTGTTCAAATAACCATGACATAATAAGATGAATTGCACAAGTGTTACAAGAGTAAAAATGTGTTTACAAGTGTGCTTATAATAAAGTTAACATGTTTCATCCCAAAAGTGTGAAACAATATAAAATGGGATATGAAAACTCACATGGATAATAAGGATGTCAAATAATAGGGTCTTGTATATAATACCGAGAATTCGTTAACGTTAATCTAAATGAACGTCACGTTAAGTTATTCATGATAATTATGGTGTTAATGGCATACGGGAATTCACGGTTTAGCTTTGTGATTTTGGATAACAAATGTAATGATATTATTTATAAATCATAAAACCATGATTTTTTAAGTTATAAGATAGACGCAATTTATTATTATTTTAATATTTAAATGATTGAATAAGAATTTTGTGATTAAATTATTAATAAAAGCTAAACTTTTATTATAAAAGAACTATTATTTACTATTTGATAGAATAGAAAATTTGTAATTTTAAATGGTTAAACAATTCCATTAATCACATACATTTTAAATATGTACACATATATATTTTTTTAAAATATATAATTAAATTTGTAAATATAGTTTTTAAAAGTAAAGAATTTACTAAATTGAAATTATTATGAATTAAAGGAGATCCATTACAATTTTAAATTAATAATAAATGGTATTTGATAATAATTTAAAATAAAAGAATAAGAATTTCTTAATTGAATTTCTAAGAAAATTTAAAAGGAAATAATTTTATTTAATTTCTGTTTAAAATTATTTTTTATATGATTAATAATATTATTGAGATATTTTCTAAAATTTAAAAGTTAATAAAAATAACCTTTTTAAAAATAAAGGTAGGGCCTCGGGTTCGAACCCGGGTCCTTTGCCTAAGACAACAGTGACCAACCCGCTGGGCCAAAGCCCCGGTTATGTTAATTTCCAGTAGGGAATTGTTAAAAACCTACTTTCAGAAAAACCCCAATTTTTTCCCAAGAACCCTAACTACGATTTGATCCAATTGATTAACAACTCTTTGATAATAGTCAAATTAACCATGGGGCTTTTCTTCCCCATGTAAAAACGATCAAAACCCCAATGTAATTATCTAATATCGTTTGAAATTCGCTAGAACAAGAAAGGTGTACAAGCTGACTGCTCTTGATTGTGAATTTGATGTGTTTGTATGTGTTTTAAATGGAATTGAGCTTACAGATAGTGAAAAGGAGATGTCGTGAGCATTTGCCCCCTACTTTATAGTTTCGATTTGATCAGGTAAGTGTCCAACGACTATAGGATTAATGTCGGGGGTTTCAGGTCAAATTAAATAGACTTAATGCGGATTCAGGTGAAATTAATCATTCTATTAAGTTTGATTTGATTAACCATTCGTTTATATCTAATTAATTTGATAGTTACGATGATTTAAGTGTGGAATCGGTTTTAAGTTCGAATGAATTCGGTTCGGTTTCAAGTGAACAGGTAAACTCATCATTGATGACTCGATTTGAAGGGGTTAAGGTTCAAAACTGGTTTGCCAATAGTTCTGGGGTTTCAATTAAGTGGGATAGTGATGTTTTGGTGGTGGTCGGCGCTCACCGGAGCTTTGGCCGGCAATTTTAGCCGGAAATACGTGGGAGAAAAAAAGGGGGGTTGGTTTTGAATAAAGTTACACTCTGGTCCCTGTAGTTTAAATTTTCATTACTTTATTTCCAATGTTTAGTTTCTAGTTTTAATAAATTTACAGTTTTAGTCCCCGTGGTTTTAATGTTATTATTTTATGCCCAAACATTTAATTACAGGTTTTAAAATAATAAGACTTATATTATTTTTATTTATTTCAAAGATTAACACTTATTATGATTATCTATTATTATTATTATTATTATTATCATTATTATTATTATTATTATTATTATCATCATCATCATTATTATTATTATTATCATTAATTACTTAATTATTTAGTTATACAAGAAATTACAAATAAGTCCTCGTATTTGCATTAATAACAAAACAAACCCTTACAATAGATAACGATGTTAACAAACGTTTAACAAAATTATGAAAGGTCACAGAAGTTATTGGCTGTGAAGTGGTAGTGTCTGGTGTGGGTTCATCACCTGCTAGGCCTGCAGGGATGTCACCAGGAGCCATAGGCTCAAGCATACCTGAAAGTAGTTGAGTGAACCCGTCCAGTGAAGTTGGTGGATACCTTCTTCAGCATTTTAAAGATACCCGACCTCATGTGAGGAACTACTAGAATATTTGCATATTCTAGTTTGTTCTGATCCAACTCACAATTGATATGTGCTGAATAAATCGGGGATACATGTAAAATGTATTCCTAATGAGATTTCCTCTTAAATTATTCAGCACAAATCAAGAGTAGTTGAACCTTAGGCCTTTTACCAACCCATGAATGAGGCAGCCCAGATCATAGGGAATTTGAACCCAACCCCCGGATTTGTTTGACAAACTGTATAGAATGATGTGGAGCAAGTACTTCCAGTTATAAGAGATGTTAAATTTGTAAACTGTAGACTTGCTTACATCTCCTCCATACCCCATTTGGGTGTACGTGTCTTCTAAATCAAGTTTGGGAAATTCAATGGGGGCTCCTGCGTCGTGGAGTTCCAGATGTTCTCTTATGGTGGTTTCACTCATAATGATTTCTTGTCCACAAACTCTAGACCGGATAACCCTTTCATTATTGAGTATGTCATTTTGACCATTGGCCTAAAAGTACCCCATATGGTTTGAATAAATGGTGGGGTTAACTGTTAGAGCGGGAAGATATACATATTAGGTCAGAAATTTGATGATTGGTGCAAATTCGACATCCTTTGAATAGTCCAGGATGGCGACTTAGTTTTGTTGAGGGTTTAAAGCCATTGTTCTAAGGTACTGTATGAAGGAGGGAATTTGAAATTTGAGGGAGATAATGGAAATGGGTATCTAGGGCTTTTACAGTGGTAAAGAAAGTAAAAAAGAAAATCGAGATCTTTTTAGATGTTGGGTGAAAGATCAAACCGATAAGGTGAAGTGATACTATGCGGCTTGATTTGATAGGGGCGGTAAGGATAAGTCATTTAAAAATATTCCGACAATCTTCCGTAACTCTTACTTTTTGTAGTGTGGAGCCCAAAGATTTCCATTACACAGTAAAGTTTTCTTCCGAGAGTAAAATTGCTTCCGAGAGAACATCAAAGTTTCTCTTTCATTATTGTCTTCCGAAGCCACTTTATCTTCCGATGTTAAAGAGATGTTATAAGAGATGTTAAATTTGTAAACTGTAGACTTGCTTACATCTCCTCCATACCCCATTTGGGTGTAAGTGTCTTCTAAATCAGGATTGGGAAATTCAATGGGGGCTCCTGCGTCGTGGAGTTCCAGATGTTCTCTTATGGTGGTTTCACTCATAATGATTTCTTGTCCATAAACTCTAGACCGGATAACCCTTTCATTGTTGAGTATGTCATTTTGACCATTGGCCTAAAAGTCTACCATATGGTTTGAATAATTGGTGGGGTTAACTGTTAGAGCGGGAAGATATACAGATTAAGTCAGAAATTGGATCATTGGTGCAAAATTGACATCCTTTGAATAGTCCAGGATGGTGACTTGGTTTTGTTAAGGGTTTAGAGCCATTGTTCTAAGGTACTGTATGAAGGAGGGAATTTGAAATTTGAGGGAGATAATGGAAATGGGTATCTAGGGCTTTTACAGTGGTAAAGAAAGTAAAAAAGAAAGTCAGAATCTTTTTAGATATGGGGTGAAAGATCAAACAAATAAGGTGAAGTGATACTATGCTGCTTGATTTGACAAGGGCGGTAAGGGTAAGTCATTTAAAAATATTCCGACAATCTTCCGTAAATCTTACTTTTTGCAGAGTGGAGCCCAAAGATTTCCATTACATAGTAAAGTTTTCTTGCGAGAGTAATATTGCTTCCGAGAGAACATCAAAGTTTCTCTTTCCTGATTGTCTTTCGAAGCCACTTTATCTTCCAAAACTAATTATGTCTTGAAGACAAATTTGCTTCTGAGGGTAAAGTGTTCTTTCGAGAGAAGAAGTTAGTAAACTTCGAAAGGAAAATTGATCTATGTTCAAGTGATTTTCCGAGGCCAAAAACTCTTCGGAAGAGAATAGTTGTATAGAGGAATTTGCCTTCGGAAGAAAAGCAAAGTTTTCTTCCAAGGGTAAAATTCTCTTCGGAAGAATTCATACTTAGAAAATTTGGAGAAAACCTTTTCTAACAGGGCTTAGATTGTAAATAGAAAACTTAGACATAACATACTTTCAAAAGAATTTCAAAAGAGATGTACTAATCAATGTTGATCATCCTAATAGCCGTAATTAAATACTTAAATCTTTGTTGATCCAAGGCTTTGGTGAACAAATCAACATATTGTTCATTTGAATCAACTTTGACTTTTTTCTCATTTATATCTCGAATGAAATGATACCTGATGTCAATATGCTTTGTCTTGGAATGCTTTACTGGATTTTCTATGATAGAAATAGCACTCTTGTTGTCTATGTGGATAAGAGTCTCCATGAAGTTTAAACCATAGTCTAACATCTGATTCTGAATCCATAGTAGTTGAGCACAGCAGCTAGCAGCAGCAATGTATTTAGCTTCTGCAATTGATATAGAGACACATGATTGCTTCTTGCATTGCCAAGAGATGATCCTTCCACCAAGAAATTGACATCCACCTGATGTGGATTTTTTATTGATGTTGCAGCCACCATAATCACTATCAGTGTAGTCTTAAAGATTGAAATCCTTGTTCTTAGGATACCAAAGGCCTAGTTTGGGAGCTCCTTAAGGATATCTAAGAATTCTTTTAACAGGAATTAGGTCAGACACCTTAGGAGCAGCCTCATATCTTGCACAGATGTGAGTTACAAACATTATATCAGGTCTGGTTACAGTGAGATACATTAGAGATCCAATAATTTCCCTGTACTGATGCTGATCAGTGTCCTCCTCCTCGGAATCAGGACAAATATTGTGATTTCTTTGTATAGGTGTCTTGGCTAGCTTAGAATCTTTCATCTTGAATCTTTCTAAGTTATCCTTGACAAACTTAGATTGATTGATGAAGAACCCCTCTTCCATCTGTTTCACCTGAATTCCTAGGAAGAAATCCATCTTGCCTATGGAACTCATTTCAAATTTGATCCTCATGATGCTTTCAAATTCTTTGCACATTTGGTCATTAGAGGTGTTAGGAACCTTTTCGTACGTACTAACGGATTCTACATGAGACCAGATCAAATAGCACGGAATTCTATTTGATTAGCGATCCAATCAGTGAGAACGAACAACCTGGTCGATCTAACGATTAAACAAACATTAAGAACGAGTTGGAATCGATCAGGAACGAACTATGAACTTGGATGGACGAACTGGGATGCTCTGGAGAGCTAAGGTATGATAGTATTCTAAGAGTTCTGTTTTTCCATGAATTAAGTGGTATTTGTAGGTTATCAGAATCCCTTCGTACGATTGAACCATTAGCATGGTTCAGTCGTGCGACTGACTCATGCGTTTGACTCATACGCATGACTGAAGGTTCAGTCGTGCGACTGAGTCAATCTTATGTCTCAGTCATACGACTGATCCAGTCTCCTGGTCCAGTCGTGCGACTGGTCCATAAGTATGGTTCATTCATGCGTATGGTCCATAAGTATGGTCCATTAGCATGAATAACCACCCGACTAAGTTGAACACATTTCTAAATCATTACTGACTCAGAACTATGTACAACTACCTTAAACCTATATATAATGTTCATAAATATGAGTAATACCAATTGCAATAAGAATATGATATAAACAAAGACAATTAAACATCGAAAGCACATCATATTTCATTAAGCATTTTCATTACACATGTGTAAGAAATAAAAGACATTTACATTGAAGTACATAAACTAGGAACAGTGTATCAACAAACTCCCCCTTGTACCTAGTTTATCCTATTGTCTAACATTCTTCACATGTTCTTAAAATTTCTTGTACTTCTCCTCTTTGGTGACTCCTGCGTGTATCTCAAAAGCAAAGCAGAGTTGTATAACATGTTGGAATAGGAGAGCCTGTACAATATCTTGCGTGTCATAGAACAGTGGCCACTTGTACAATGTATAAACATCATCAGCTGACAAGTTCGTGAGCCATATTTGGTCAAATACCCTGATAGTCTCTATCTTACCTTCTCTGTTCAACACTATGACCGCTTCCCCCGTCCTGCAATCGTAATACCACCATTTGAAGTGTGGAGTCAAGTCCTGAGGCATCTCACGTAAAGGGATCTTAGACATCATGCATGGGGGACTCCACTTCAGCACAACCTTAGGCTTCCCAGTGATAGGGTCAACTTTAGTCTTATGAATGGACCTCTTAGGTTATTGAGGTTTGAAGTTTGCCCATCTGGTGTGGTATTCTCTCTTCAGTTCCATCTCAAACCAGCCTGGCATCTTCCTCGGGTTGGCATACAAAAGATCTAAACAGGCCAATCTGTTTAGCTCAAAACCAGGGAGAGTCTTCAGATCATGTGGATATCTGAAGTACTTAATTCCCTTCTCCCCTTTCATAGTGTAGGCATCCAGATCCTCAAAATAAGCCCAACTTATGATCTTGCCTGACACCTTCTGATGTATCTAAAACCTTGTACAATTTGGTGTAGGCGTTTTGCTTTGTAGGTGCACGTTGTGCTTTTATCTCTGTCAAACAAGCAGCCTATTCAGCCTTCTTTAGATCAACATCAACATCTGTAGCTTGGGCTTTACCTTTATCCTTTTCTTTTTCCTTCTCTATCTCATCGAGTGTGCCAAAAGTTTCACTGCCAAATATTTCACCCAAGTTAGGGTTAACATTACCCTCAGGGTCAGTGTACTCAGGATAGTAATCTGATGTGACATCTTCGATCTTTATTTCATCCACACCTTGTAGCTCTTCGTCACTAATAACATCGACTTCTGGAGCATCTTTGACAAGCTCATCTGGATTTAGTCTAAACATATCGGCAAGCTGCTCGTCTGTCAAGTCGTGGATGATTTCTCCTTCCTCTGGAGTGTAACTCACAGACCGTCTTACTATCCCTTGCAAATCAAGAATCATAGTGAGTTGAGTCTTGATTTGCTGAAGGGGAGCAATTTCATAATCATCGGTCTGTTGAGTTGTATCTATTTGATTACACAACCAACAATACATACATTAATCATTTATCAAGACATTAAACATAAATTTTCATTAATTAGATTAATGTAATAAACAGTTCAAGTATAAAAGTTTCAAATACATAAACATTTAAGCATTACTTTTCCCTTGATCTTGTGACTCTTCAGCTTGAGGAGCTGAGGAAGAGGCTCATTGATCTTGATTCCTTTTGGTACACCTCTTCCTTGTTGATGGAGTCAAGGCTGATGCAGTTGCATCATCTGCTTGAACATCCTCTTCATCATCGTCACCCTTCTTCTTCTTTCCATTCCCTCCGGCTTCCTCCTCATCTCCTTCTTCATCTGATACATCATCACTTGAATCATCATCATCATCATCTCCATCATCTTCTCCATCCTCATCTCCATCACCCTTAATCTTTAGGGGCTCACTCTTCGTTCCCTTCAGCCTCAACATCATCTTCTTATTTTTCTTCTCCAACTTATCAATCCTTTTGGCAGATGCACGCACTAGCTCGTTTTGAGCTTGCAGGGCATTGTGAGCTCTAACTAAAGCTCTCTCATGAGCTTCATTCTTCTCAGTAAGCTGGGCAATCTGCTTGCCCTGTGCTGCATTAACTGCCATCAGTTGGTTCAGCTGGTTGGCTCTCAGATCATCAGTAGCCAATAGCTTTAGCACTAATCTATTTAGGCTGGCCAACTGTTCCTCTAACCCAACCGTGGGTAGAGTCGAGCTCTGTGGAGGTGGGAACTGGGAAGATGTGCTCGCTTGGGGAGTAGAAGGTGCAGTGGTGGATGTGGAGTAGATTGGAGTAGGAGTGGGAATGGATTATGGTAGAACTATTTTGGGTATGGTGGGTGAGGTGGATATGGATGTATGTGTGGTGGATGGTATGGTAGTGGTGGTGGCTGGGATGGAAGTGGTGGTCGCAGTGGTTGTGGTGGTGTCGGTGGCAGTGGTGGTAGTAGTGGCTGTGGTGGTAAGAACTGATAAGTACAAATCTCTGCCTCTTGCCCTTCTTACCATAGGGTTGGGCCATTCGTTTCCTCCTGGAACCCTTGGCAATCGGAGCTCCCCCTGAGCTCATCGGCTGGTCGGGTGTGTATAATGGTTCTGTGACATCAGTGTCACCACCCTCAATACTAGCTGGGCATCCACTAACTGCCTCTTTCCCCTTTCTGTAGCAACCTCCCTACTACCTCCTCTCCTTGTGAGAGGCTTATCATCAGACTCATCGTCATCACCAATCCGAAAGTCCTGGTGGATGGCAGCTTGCTCAGATCCACCAAGTGCTGAAGCACCACTCTGCTGAGGTGGTGGAGGAATAGTAGACGTGTAAGTGGTTTGTGATTGGCTCGAGCCTTCCTCTCCACCACCTTGACCATGATCTTGGTCATCATCATCGTCATCGTTGTCGTCTAGGATCATGACCGGCTCAACATCGGAGTTGCTGTCGTCATGGCGCCACTTCTTTCTGGTTGGTGCGACATAATCGTTGTTGGCCAGATGACCAAACAATCTCCTGACCGGGGGCTTCACCTGCTTTCCCTGGTAAACCTTCATCCTTCCCAGGATAGTATCATCCATAACCTCTAATACTACCTCATCATCCTTATTCTTAGGCAGTGAGGGGAGCTTCTTGTCTATAATCATCTGTAGGAACCTAGGGTACATACAGAAACCCTCCTTCCCCTTTGCTTCTATGTTCTCCCTCAAGTACCCGAAGAACATCCTAGAAAAACTGAACGGGTGGTTTAGTACCAGTGCAACGAATGCATTCTGCATTTGGTCACTCATCTCGTCAAATCCTCCTCTCCTTGACTTGATGCACTAGAGGATCACATGTGCCAAGTACTTGAACTGTGGGCACATGTTGCTTTTGTCAAGCACACCGGCATTGATGTCACCGGCGTACTTGATCCTCACGAAGCAACCCCTAACTGTCAGGGGATGTAGCTTGGTTGGGTAGTCTCCATCCTCACCCAAATCCAAGACTCTCCTAATATCGTCTTCCCCGATGTCAATATCTAGTCCGAAGATAGAACTTCGGATCCTGTATGGCTCAACTGAGCGATCGACCACAGCATTCTCCTAGAATGCTTGCTGAATGGATCGATACGGTGTGTAGGGAGCTGAAACTGCTTTATATATCCTCAACCGTCATAGGAAGTCTATGATCCCAACAAACTCGGAAGCATTCCTAGACGTAGGGTCTAGATAAGCACATATATTATGTTTCGTGCTCATCGTCCATCTGTCAGCCATTTTGCTGCAACACATGTAACAAACACGTTAGATCCGTTCACAAGAGAGAACATTTGAGTTAGAACAGATTTTTTCCAGCTGGTTCAATCATAAGATTGAACCATACGACTGAACTCAGTCGTACGATTGAGCCTCCGACTGAACTTAGTCATATGCCAAGACATGCGGTTGAGTCAGTCGTGCGACTGACTCACCGATTGATTCAATTGTGCGATTCTATTGTGCAACTGAAGTTCATCCGTAAATCCTTTCGCATACCCACTATTTGAGTCCAAAATTTTGAATTTTTGTCAAAACAGTCATTTACACATCAAGATTAGATTCATTAGACGCGCATGGACTCAATTTTACACTTATTGTCTTTTAACTACACGTTTATGTCCATTTAAGTGTTCTATTTTAGGGTTCTTTGTCTCGGTTCTTGTTTTAAGTGATTCAGACAATTTTAGATCGATTTGACGTTCACATATTGTATGTTTTCAGTCTCATTGTACCTGTACATGGATAAAAATCGGTTAGTGATGCGAAATCAAAGTCAATGATGGAGAAAAATTTGAAAAGGGGGTTGGGAAGTCGGCGGTTTTTGAGAGCTTTTTGAAGTCAGGTGTAGGGCTACGACCGACTGAGCCCCTTTTTATACTGATTTGTGTTTCAGTCGTGCGACTGGACCCATATGCATGATTCATTCGTGCGACTGAGATTCAGTCGTGCGACTGACTTAGACTTTTTCAGCCAGTCGTATGATTGGTTCATACTTGTGATCCAATCGTATACTTGACCCATACTCATGGTCCAATCGTGCGATTGGCTCATACTTATGAGTTTGACTTCATTTGTCCCAACCTTTCAAAAACTTGAATTTGTATATAACACTATGACAATTGATCATATCAGACATGATCCTTTTAACTGAAAACTTTTGATCACCTCAGACGTGATCCTTTTAAATGAAAACCATTTGATCACCTCAGACGTGATCCTTTTAATTGAAACTGTTTGATCACCTCAGACATGATCCTTTTACGTGAAAACCTTTTGATCACCTCAGACGTGATCCTTTTACTTTAAAACCTTGTGATCACCTCAGACGTGATCCTTTTAACATTTCATAAACAGACTTTTATCAGATAATATTCGGTTCAATTTGTGACATTCATAGATTTCATATTGTTACATAGTCCGACATCGACTCGATACAAACATAACTAAAGCTAAAAAAACTTTAAACAAACTAAATTAAGACATCCTTTTGTGTAAGGCCCCGTTCTCGGGCACCTTACGGTTGGTCATTCACAGCTTAAAACGTACATATTATAAATTATATATGTTCATAAACGTCTCAATTGAGCATTTGCAGCGGAACACTTAAAGATAAACTTTTCTTTTACTATAAATAATTTTGCCATTTAATACAACGTACGTCAGTTACAAAACATCCAATGTTGCATTACATTACAAAAGTACTATTACAAAAGGTCTTTACATTGCCTAACTTTACTATGATTGCTGCGGAAGCATATGAAACCCGAGATTTCTTAAGTAATCTCGTTTAT